>CM071949.1:9910000-9937500 GCA_036784905.1 Acrossocheilus fasciatus
AGATAGATAGATAGATAGACAGATTCTAAGGACCTCAGAGTGGTTGCTAGGGTACTTAGAGTGGTTGCTATGATGGTTGCTAGGCTAACTCTGGTGGTTTCTAGGGTGTTGCTATGTGGTTGCTAAGGTACCGAGTGTGGTTACTAAGGTCTTGCTATGCGGTTTCTAAGGTACCAAGGGTGGTTGCTAGGGGGTTGCTATGCGGTTTCTAAGGTACCTGGGGTGGTTGCTAGGGTGATGTTATGCGGTTGCTAGGGTACTTGCGGTGGTTGCTAAGGTGTTGCTATGGTACTTGTGGTGGTTGCTAAGGTGTTGCTATGTGGTTGCTAGGGTACCCGGAGTGGTTGCTAAGGTGTTGCTATGCAGTTGCTAGGGTACTTGGGGTGGTTGCTAGGGTGTTGCTATGTGGTTGGTAAGGTACCCGGGGTGGTTGCTAAGGTGTTGCTATGCGGTTGCTAGGGTACCCAGAGTGGTTGCTAAGGTGTTGCTACGCAGTTGCTAGGGTACTTGGGGTGGTTGCTAGGGTGTTGCTATGCGGTTGCTAAGGTACCCAGGGGGTGTTTGCTATGGTGTTGCTAGGGTACTTGGAGTGGTTGCTAAGGTGTTGCTATGCGGTTGCTACGGTTCCCAGGGTGGTTGCTAATGTGTTGCTATGCGGTTGCTAGGGTAATCAGGGTGGTTGCTAAGGTGTTGCTATGCGGTTGCTAGGGTACTTGCGGTGGTTGCTAAGGTGTTGCTAGGGTACTTGTGGTGGTTGCTAAGGTGTTGCTATGTGGTTGCTAGGGTACCCGGAGTGGTTGCTAAGGTGTTGCTATGCAGTTGCTAGGGTACTTGGGGTGGTTGCTAGGGTGTTGCTATGTGGTTGGTAAGGTACCCGGGGTGGTTGCTAAGGTGTTGCTATGCGGTTGCTAGGGTACCCAGAGTGGTTGCTAAGGTGTTGCTACGCAGTTGCTAGGGTACTTGGGGTGGTTGCTAGGGTGTTGCTATGCGGTTGCTAAGGTACCCAGGGGGTGGTTGCTATGGTGTTGCTAGGGTACTTGGAGTGGTTGCTAAGGTGTTGCTAAGGTGTTGCTATACGGTTGCTAGGGTTCCCAGGGTGGTTGCTAAGGTGTTGCTATGCGGTTGCTAGGGTACTTGGGGTGGTATCTAAAGTGTTGCTATGCGGTTGCTAGGGTACCCGGAGTGGTTGCTAAGGTGTTGCTATGCAGTTGCTAGGGTACTTGGGGTGGTTGCTAGGGTGTTGCTATGCGGTTGCTAAGGTACCCAGGGTGGTTGCTAAGGTGTTGCTAGGGTACTTGGAGTGGTTGCTAAGGTGTTGCTATGCGGTTGCTAGGGTACCCGGAGTGGTTGCTAAGGTGTTGCTATGCGGTTGCTAGGGTACTTGGGGTGGTTGCTAGGGTGTTGCTATGCTGTTTCTAAGGTACCCAGGGTGGTTGCTAAGGTGTTGCTAGGGTACTTGGAGTGGTTGCTAAGGTGTTGCTATGCGGTTGCTAGGGTTTCCAGGGTGGTTGCTAAGGTGTTGCTATACGGTTGCTAGGGTATTCAGGGTGGTTGGTAGGGTACCCAGGATGGTTGCTAGGGTGTTGCTAGGCAGTTACTAGTTGTCACAGATCGTTACTATGAAGTTTTATAGAGTTCTTAGTTTGAATTAGCACTTAGCTAATCACTATTAGCATGTAGCTATTCACCGCTAGCATGTGTAACATGTTTGGAAGTCCTATTTGTTAGCATGAGTCAAAAGAACCAACTCCCAAGTCTATACGACATTCTGATGCAAAGATATAGGACTTGATAAATGGTTGCTAGGGTACTCTGTTTGGTTGTTAGGAAGTGGCTTGGCAGCTGCCAATGATAATGGTCCAAAGACTGTTTGCCAGTATGAATAATATAAACTAACCCCCATGTCTGTATGACGTTCAGATTTGAAGATATGCCTGTTTGAGTTTGGGTTGCTAGGGTGCTCGACATTGGTTGCTAGGGAGTGGGTAGGAAGTGTCTATGGTGATTCATGGTTGACTGTTTGCTGCCCCGAGTCAAACGAGCCCACCCCCATGTCTCTATGACATTCAGATTTGAAGATATGCCTGTTTGGGTTTGGGTTGCTAAGGTGCTTGATAATGGTTGCTAGGGCGTGGCTAGGAAGTGTCTATGGTGATTCATGATTGGCTGTTTGCTGCCCCGAGTCAAACGAGCCCACCCCCATGTCTCTGTGATATTCAGATTGAAAGATATGGCCGTTGGGGTTTGGGTTGCTAGGGTGCTTGATAATGGTTGCTAGGGCGTGGCTAGGAAGTGTCTATGGTGATTCATGATTGGCTGTTTGCTGCCCCGAGTCAAATGAGTCCACCCCCATGTCTCTATGACACTGTGATCCGAAGATATCCATTTGGGCTTTTAACATGGCAGTCTATGGGATCAGTTGCTAGGGTGCTCTAAATGGTTGCTAGGGCGTGGCTTGATAGCTTCATAATGATCCTGAGAATATGATTGGTTGGCTGAGTAAAATGAGCCCACCCCCATGTCTCTATGATATTGTGATGCAGAGTTATGTTCAATGCAAAATTCCAATGTAAATTACCATAGTAGGAAAAACGTGTGCTGTTTCATGGGCCGTCCCTCACCATGTTATGTCAATGGGGCAATTTTGGGGCGCTCTTGTGCCCCAGGGGTACAACTTATACCCCATTGCAGGGTATGTTCTCGCACAGCTTGATAGCCTCTCTAAATGTGGTGATTCATATGTTTCTACGAAATTCTTGCTCTGAGCTACGACTCGTCAAAGTTTGCCGCAATGTTAAGTCTATGGGATTTTTCGGCTGATTTTTCGCCCACTGTACGATTATCGTACGCCCGATCGCTTAGAAAAGATATAGCACACCCGGCGAGATCAGTCTGAAGATCTGGGCTGAGTTTGGAGTCTGTAGAGTTAAAGCTCTAGGAGGAGTAGCAGTCAGAAGTTTAGTCTCAGAAGAATAATAATAATAAAAAGAAGAAGAAGTTTAAATAGGATTTCAGTAAGTTGGCTTTCTCAAGCCAACTTAATAATAAGCTTAAGTAGCAGATCAGTAGGTTGGCTCTCTCAAGCCAACCTAACTAGATAAAAAAGTTCGTCGAGACAAACTTTAAGTTGGCTTGAGAAAGCCGGACCAGAAAGTTAGAAAAGTTTAAAAATTTTGAAAAGTTTAAAAAAAAGTTTAAGAAGTTTAAAAAGTTTAAGTTTGAAAAATGTTAAATGTTTTAAGTTTGATGGATTTCAGTCTGAAATAGTTTGAAGTTTAAAGTAGTTTTAAAAGCTTAAAGTTTGATACATACAAAGATAGATAGATAGATAGATAGATAGATAGATAGATAGATAGATAGATAGATAGATAGATAGATAGATAGATAGATAGATAGATAAGAAACATTAGATAGATGAGTTTGAATGGATTAGAAATAGTATTGGATCAGTATGACACCAATCAACTTTCTTTAGTTAAAAAATGTTTCCCTTCATCTCAGTGGAATAAGATTTTGTGACTTTTCATCATTTTCTATCTGTATTCACATAAAAAAAAAAGGGGGGGGCTTGATTCGGTTGTTCTGAAGGCATGTATTTTTTTTTTTTTTTTTTTTACTAATATGGTCTTTGGAGTCAATATGACCCAAATTGAAAATGAATGGGAAATACGAAAAAATATATATATATATATTTTTTTTTAATTTGTCAAAAAATAATAAATCCAGCATAGGTCTGAAAATTTTCACACAGAAATGAAGGCCTGGTACTAGATCACAAATGCAATGTAGAAAAGACGCGCACACATACAGAAAAACACACGTGTGACTGCAACAAAGAGCATTTTTATAGAAATTGGCAAATAAAATCAATAAATTCTGCATAAATCTGAAAATGTCCACACAACAAAATCAAAGCGTGATACTAGAGCACAAATGCAATGTGTAACGGGCATACTCACTCACGTACGTACACATTCACACACACACTCTATCTGCAGATGTTTTTTAGTTTAGTTTTTTTTTGTTTCGACATTTATGTAAAAAAAAAAAAAATTATATTTCACTTTTTGGATTGAAATAAATATGTACCTGCAATCAAGTTTTAGTGACAACTTGTGTGATATTTCTGCAAATGTATGTGGCATTATTGCAAAAGCGAGCACTTATACAGTTTTTAATGTATTTTATAATGTTTAAATATATAATTACAAAATATATATCATAAAAGTTGTGTATTTTATCATGTTTAAATATATAATTACCAAATATATATCAGAAAATTTGTGAGAGGAGCAGCTGACCACTTCCAGAAGAATGAATGGCTCTCTATGGGCCTCTGCTGGATATATATGGTCATTACACTATTCTTTCAAAAACTGTGATTTCTACAAGTTTTTCTCTAACCACCAGATGGCAGTATTGTACACCTAACACCTAGATCAATATCCAGTAACAGTTTAAATTAAATTTAGATCATCATTTAAGAGATTTATTCATAAAAATGTAATATTTCACATGCAAGCTAATGGTGTAGTTGAGGATTTTTGTGGTAAACAGGTACAAAAGTACTTCATATCTCCCAAAACACAGCATCAATGTATAGATGAGAAGTAAACAAAAAAAAGAAATATTATTTTAATGATTAAAAATTTATAAATATTTTACAATTACTCTTTCAATCTTCACATTTTATGTCTATTTCTTGTGTGCATGTGTTTGTGTGTGTTAAATAGGGAAGGTATGTGTGTGTGTGTGTGTGTGTGTGTGTGTGTGTGTGTGTGTGTGTGTGTGTGTGTTAGATAAAGAATGAATGGAGAGTGAATATCCTTTAGATAGATAGATAGAAATAGTCAGATGATAGACAGATAGACTGATAGATAGATAGATAGATAGATAGATAGATAGATAGATAGATAGATAGATAGATAGATAGATAGATAGATAGATAGATAGATAGATAGATAGATTTGAATGAGTTTAAATGGGTTAGAAATAGTACATAGAAGGGAAGTCTGATTGAGTCTAATGGGCTTCAGTGTGTTTAGATTTAAATTTTGACAGTTGGAGTTTGACGGAATGTTCAGATGAGCCAATGTAAGTCTATGGGATTTTTTATGATTTTTAATCTTTATTTTTATGAAAACCGTAAGTCGGATCAGTTAGAAAAGATATAGCACACCCGGCGTGATCAGTCTGAAGATCTGGGCTGAGTTTGGAGTTTGTAGAGTTAAAGCTCTAGGAGGAGTAGCAGTCAGAAATTTTAGTCTCAGAAAAAGAATAATAATAATAATAATAATAATAATAATAAGTTTAAGTACAATATCAGTAAGTTGGCTTTCTCAAGCCAACTTAATAAGTTTAAGTACAATATCAGTAAGTTGGCTTTCTCAAGCCAACTTAACTAGACAAAAAAGTTTGTCGAGACAAACTTTAGGTTGGCTTGAGAAAGCCTAGCCTGAATGTTTAAAGCAGTTGTGAAAGCTTGAAGTTTAAAGGTTTTCAGTTTGAAATAGGCTAGTTAAATGTTCATTTACTAGTTTTTAAAAGGTAAAAACCAGAAAAAGGTTGATAGCATGATTAGCAAGTGACTAGCATGTTTCTAACATGACTAGCATGGTACTAGCATGTTGCTAGCATGACTAGCAAGTGACTAGCATGTAGCTAGCATGTTTTTAATATGATTAGCATGTTACTAGCATGTTGCTAGCATGACTAGCAAGTAACTAGCATGTCGCTAGCATGACTAGCAAGTGACTAGCATGTCGCTAGCATGTTTCTAACATGATTAGCATGTTACTAGCATGTTGCTAGCATGATTAGCAAGTGACTAGCATGTTGCTAGCATGACTAGGAAGTGACTAGCATGTCGCTAGCATGTTTTTAACAAGATTAGCATGTTACTAGCATGTTGCTAGCATGATTGGCAAGTGACTAGCATGTCGGTAGCATGTTTCTAACATGATTATCATGTTACTAGCATGTTGCTAGCATGATTAGCAAGTGACTAGCATGTTGCTAGCATGACTAGCAAGTGACTAGCATGTTGCTAGCATGTTTCTAACATGATTAGCATGTTACTAGCATGTTGCTACCATGATTAGCAAGTGACTAGCATGTTGCTAGCATGTTTCTAACAAAATTAGCATGTTACTAGCATGTTGCTAGCATGACTAGCAAGTGACTAGCATGTCGCTATCATGTTTCTAACATGATTAGCATGCTACAAGCATGTTGCTAGCATGACTAGCAAGTGATTAGCATGTCGCTAGCATGATTAGCAAGTGACTAGCATGTCGCTAGCATGTTTCTAACATGATTAGCATGTTGCTAGCATGACTAGCAAGTGACTAACATGTCGCTAGCATGTTTCTAACATGATTAGCAAGTGACTAGCATCTTGCTAGCATGACTAGCAAGTGACTAGCATGTCGGTAGCATGTTTCTAACATGATTTGCATGCTACTAGCATGTTGCTAGCATGACTAGCAAGTGACTAGCATGTTTCTAAGATGTTTCTAACATGATTAGCATGTGACTAGCATGTCGGTAGCATGTTTCTAACATGATTAGCATGCTACTAGCTTGTTGCTAGCATGACTAGCAAGTGACTAGCATGTCGCTAGCATGTTTCTAACAAGATTAGCATGTTACTAGCATGTTGCTAGCATGATTAGCAAATGACTAGCATCTTGCTAGCATGACTAGCAAGTGACTAGCATGTCGGTAGCATGTTTCTAACATGATTAGCATGTGACTAGCATGTCGCTAGCATGGTTAGTATGTTGCTAGGATAGATAGAAAGATTAGAAATATTAGATAGATGAGTTTGACTGCATTAGAAATAGTACATAGAAGGGAAGCTTGATTGAGTCTCAAAGGATTCTGTGAGTTTAAAATGTGTATTTTGACAGTTGGAGTTTGAATTGTCTTGGCTCATTTGAACATTCCGTAATGATAAATCAATGGGATTTTATCATTTTTAATCTTCAATTTTATGAAAACTATAAGTCCAATCAGTTAGAAAAGATATAGCACACTAAGTGAGATCAGTCTGAACAGCTGGGCTGAGTTTGGTGATTCTAGCTTGAAAGCTCTAGGAGGAGATGCATTCAGAAATTTAGTCTAAGAATAATAATAATAATAATAATAATAATAATAATAACTAGACAAAAAAGTTTGTCGAGACAAACTTTAGGTTGGCTTGAGAAAGCCTAGCCTGAATGTTTAAAGCAGTTGTGAAAGCTTGAAGTTTAAAGGTTTTCAGTTTGAAATAGGCTAGTTAAATGTTCATTTACTAGTTTTTAAAAGGTAAAAGCCAGAAAAAGGTTTATAGCATGATTAGCAAGTGACTAGCATGTTTCTAACATGACTAGCATGTTATTAGCATGTTGCTAGCATGACTAGCAAGTGACTAGCATGTTTTTAACATGATTAGCATGTTACTAGCATGTTGCTAGCATGTTTCTAACCTGATTAGCAAATGACTAGCATCTTGCTAGCATGACTAGCATGTCGCTAGGATGTTTCTAACATGATTAGCATGTTACTAGCATGTTGCTAGCATGATTAGCAAGTGACTAGCATCTTACTAGCATGACTAGCAAGTGACTAGCATGTGACTAGCATGTTTATAACATGATTAGCATGTTACTAGCATGTTGCTAGCATGATTAACAAATGACTAGCATGTCGTTAGCATTTTTCTAACATGATTAGCATGTTGCTAGCATGTTTCTAACATGATTAGCATGCTACTAGCATGTTGCTAGCATGACTAGCAAGTGACTAGCATGTCGCTAGCATGTTTCTAACATGATTAGCATGTTACTAGCATGTTGCTAGCATGACTAGCATGTCACTAGGATGTTTCTAACATGATTAGCATGCTACTAGCATGTTGCTAGCATAACTAGCAAGTGACTAGCATGTTGCTAGCATGTTTCTAACATGATTAGCATGCTACTAGCATGTTGCTAGCATGACTAGCAAGTGACTAGCATGTCGCTAGCATGTTTCTAACATGATTAGCATGTTACTAGCATGTTGCTAGCATGACTAGCATGTCACTAGGATGTTTCTAACATGATTAGCATGCTACTAGCATGTTGCTAGCATGACTAGCAAGTGACTAACATGTCGCTAGCATGTTTCTAACATGATTAGCTTGTGACTAGCATGTCGCTAGCATGTTTCTAGCATGGTTAGTATGTTGCTAGGATAGATAGAAAGATTAGAAATATTAGATAGATGAGTTTGAATGGATTAGAAATAGGACATAGAAGGGAAGCTTGATTGAGTCTCAAAGGATTCTGGGAGTTTAAAATGTGTATTTTGACAGTTGAAGTTTGAATTGTCTTGGCTCATTTGAACATTCCGTAATGATAAGTCAATGGGACTTTATAATTTTTAATCTTCAGTTTTATGAAAACTATAAGTCCAATCAGTTAGAAAAGATATAGCACACTAAGTCAGATCAGTCTGAACAGCTGGGCTGAGTTTGGTGATTCTAGCTTGAAAGCTCTAGGAGGAGATGCATTCAGAAATTTAGTCTAAGAATAATAATAATAATAATAAGCTTAAGTAGCAGATCAGTAGGTTGGCTCTCTCAAGCCAACCTAACTAGACAAAAAAGTTCGTAGAGACAAACTTTAGGTTAGCTTGAGAAAGCCTAGCCTGAATGTTTAAAGCAGTTGTGGAAGCTTGAAGTTTAAAGGTTTTCAGTTTGAAATAGGCTAGTTAAATGTTCATTTACTAGTTTTTAAAAGGTAAAAACCAGAAAAAGGTTGATAGCATGATTAGCAAGTGACTAGCATGTTACTAGCATGTTGCTAACATGACTAGCAAGTGACTAGCATGTAGCTAGCATGTTTTAACATGATTAGCATATTACTGGTATGTTGCTAGCATGACTAGCAAGTAACTAGCATGTCGCTAGCATGACTAGCAAGTGACTAGCATGTCGCTACCATGTTTCTAACATGATTAGCATGTTACTAGCATGTTGCTAGCATGATTAGCAAGTGACTAGCATGTTGCTAGCATGACTAGCATGTCGCTAGTATGTTTCTAACATGATTAGCATGTTACTAGCATGTTGCTAGCATGACTAGCAAGTGACTAGCATGTCGCTAGCATGTTTCTAACATGATTAGCATGTTACTAGCATGTTGCTAGCATGACTAGCAAGTGACTAGCATGTCGCTAGCATGTTTCTAACATGATTAGCATGTTACTAGCATGTTGCTAGCATGACTAGCAAGTGACTAGCATGTTTCTAACATGATTAGCATGTTACTAGCATGTTGCTAGCATGATTATCAAGTGACTAGCATGTCGCTAGCATGTTTCTAACATCATTAGCATGTTACTAGCATGTTGCTATTATGACTAGCAAGTAACTAGCATGTCGCTAGCATGACTAGCAAGTGACTAGCATGTCGCTAGAATGTTTCTAACATGATTAGCATGTTACTAGCATGTTGCTAGCATGATTGACAAGTGACTAGAATGTTGCTAGCATGACTAGCATGTCCCTAGCATGTTTCTAACATGATTAGCATTTTACTAGAATGTTGCTAGCATGTCTAGCAAGTGACTAGCATGTCGCTAGCATGTTTTGAAGTGTCTTGTCCCGCAGTTCGAAGAATGAAACAAAGACTTAGATTTTTGATGCCAGAAGAAATTATAGGTTTTATTTCACAAACATAAAACCGAAGCCCTCTGCAGAAAAGCTTCCTGATCTTCATTTAGCTCCAATATTTATACCAGTTTTTTTGGGAGGGCTTCCATACATTAAGCCCCCCTCTTATATATACAATTCTACATTCCACTTGCGTATGTATTTCTATCTCTCCTTTTTAGGAGAGAAGACCCTCTAGATTGTTATGGTTAGGAAAAAAAACCCTCCTCTTATGTTGTAGACGTGTCTCTGCCACGTAGACACCTTAGCACACAAGGCTTCCAAAATATATTGGGAGATTAAATAGATACATTTTTGGCAAAATTCATCTTGATTATGTCTGAGTAATTCTGATTAATACAAATAAAAATCCTCTACATTCCTCCCTTTGAGACTTCATTAAGTCTCACAATTTGTTTATGTCTACCCAGAGTGCTACTTCATAATTCAGTCTTTTCAGCTAACACTATCTAGTGACTAAATGAGTCACACAGGTTTACCATCAACGACTAAATGATGCGGTAGCACTCTGGAGGAAAATCAGGACCAAACATCTCTCCCTCCACCCTTGATTTAAGAGAGAGTAAAAGATCCTGTCTCCTTTCTTCCTTTATAGTAAAATACAATGTTAAAAGCCTGAGCGTGCAATTGGTTCAGCGCTTGCCTGTGGTTGTCACAGTTATGTATATCAAACACATAAAAACACATTCAAAACATAATACATTGAATATTCCAAGAAACAATATTTTGGATACGTTGATCTTCAGCCCAGATACTTTGCGCATCGTAGAGGGCCATCCTTGGGCAGAGGTTAGGCTAGCACTTACACCCAGGATATGGCTCATCCTTACATCTCTTTTTCCTAGTCATCAGAGTCGCTGGATCCATTATCCAAAGTTTGCTCATTTAAGATCAGCTTGTTTAGCAATCCTTCATAATACTCGTCCAAGTTTCTTTCTGTGATTACTCATTGATTGTTTGGGACTTTTATCATCTCCATTTGTTTCACAGTAGCATTGACGACCAATGTTCTTAGTATAGGTAATACACAACAAAATAATAAACCTCCTATTACTATAGCAACTCCTAAAAACATTCCTAATTTAGCAAACCATGCTCCCCAAGCTCCCAACTTTAGATCAAACCAGTCCCACATTTTACCGTCTGTTCCGGCATTCGTTTTAAGTTCAACCCTTAAGTTTTTCAATTTGGCCATTACTTCTGTGAATGCTCCTTCTGGAGCAGTATTATTTGGTATAAAAGTACAGCATTGATCCCCAAACACAACACAGACTCCTCCCTTTTCAGCCAACAAATAGTCCAAAGCTATTCTGTTTTGCCATGTCATTCGGCTTGTTGCATCTAATTGTTCTCCTAAAAGTGATAAGGCGTCATCAGTGTAATTAATAAATCTTTGCTGGTTGTAATATATATAATTGATCCATTCTGTATTTTTATTTTGCGCAATCCAAATGAATATTGATTCAAATCCTGATTTAACTTCATCTCTTGCCTTAAATTCATAAGGTATCCCTCTTGGTTGACCGATAGCATCCATATAAACTGCAGGGTCTTTTTCATAAGCTCTTCTCGATCTAGATTTCTCTTCTTTTGTTTCTCCTTCATCTAACGAGATGTGATTCATTTTATGCGTCAACATAACCCTAGTGCATAATCCTGACCATTTTTCTGGCAATGTTGTCAAAAGGCCATATTCTAATCCACACATCCATCATATGTCTGCCAATGGAATATCAATATCATCAAATATAGGTGATGGGCCCTCTTTTACCACTAAATAGTCAACTGTGCATCGCGGTATTTGCCATATTTTGCTACACTTTCCTTTGAATCTTCCTACGTCAACATTTCCCTTTTTCTCATAACATTCAAATTCCTGATCTGCCATTAATTGTATTCTTCCTTGCGGCTTTTGTACTTTTGTTTCTTGTATAATAGGCCATTTACGGGTACGTTCACATTGCAATTCAGTAGCTTCTCTGTAAATCGTTGTAGATTGGAGAAACTGGCACCAATATGGGCAAAATGCCATTTTTTGGGTACAGTTTCTAAAGACATTTATCACTTTACCTCTCTCAATAAAACATTTACCTCCCATTTTTAATACATCTAACCCCATTACGTTAGACAGTCCTGGACATGTCTTAAACCATTCATCATGAAATATTTTGCAACTAGAACTGTGTATAGGTATTGGTACAATATATAAAATTGGTCTCGCTTCAAGGCAAACTATGCAGTTTTCCCATTCCTCTTTTTCTGCTGTGTAATTTACCCATTTATACCAGCTATTATCTTCTGCCTTTTCCCATAATATATTTGAATTGCCTATAATAGTGATGTTATAATTGTCATCTACAATATGTCTATTTTGTCTAGATATTATTTCCTCCTCAAATTGTGCTTGTTCATTTTGGATTAAGTTAAAGTCACTGCTAGATTTATTTGAGGGCTGAAAAGTCAATTCTTGGGAAGTCTGGCTGCTGTTGGTTCTCGTTTGCGTTTGCAATTGAAAGGAAGTCTGGTTGCTCTCTATTGGTGGAGCCTGGAATTGCATTTGAAGAGAAGTTTGATTGTTTTCTATGGGTTGAGCTTGTAGCATTACAATATGCATTAGGCATGTGATGATCATCAGATATCTTTCCACTTTTCTGCTTCCTCTCACAAAAGAATGTGAGCTCCCAAGTATTCTGATCATCTCGTTAGCTGTCCCATCACTCATTCCATCTTCACCAGGGTGACTCTTTGCGAATCGTTGCAATGGTCTTTCCCTCGTTGGCAAGGGAGGGTCGTTACTAGCACGCCCTTCATCCCTCACTTCATGCTGTGTAGGGTTGTTGAAGTGGTTCTTAATGGTGGAACAAACCATTCCTGGGCCTTGATGTAACTGCTGTCACCTGTAAATGGAAACTTTCAGAGTTTTTGTTAGTGATATCCAGCATGCTCATTTGCTCATCTGGATAGTTATTCTTCTTGGTGTGACCTGTGGAAATTTCATGTGGGTTGAGGGCTGTCCTGGCCCCTTTTTTGAGCTCTCACAACTCCATTGCTGTTAATAAAATGAGTATACTATTTTCTATAATATGATAAAGAATTTAGTTTTACTCAGTTTTATGCATCCTTACAATTTTTTCAATTCATTTCAAATTTATTCTTAACAATTTACTAATTCAGTTATCTCTTTGTTTTATAAACTGAGTTCCACTATATCACTAGATAATTTCCTAGGTCTATCTAGCTCAGTAGCGTTGGCCTTTTGACCTGGAAAACACTCAACCCACTTTATGTTAACAGTCAGAAAGGCAATATTTTATCCTTTTGAGACAGAATCAGCTCCATCATGATATGCTGAAAAGAAAGTTAGATGTGGGGTGGACAGAGCAAGCTTGCTTGCTTTGCCTTCCCATGTAATGCGCTGCGCAAGTGTGGCACTGTTTTTCTTTCTGCCACAACAATAACCTAGGTACTGACCAGGAAACTTAACCGAATTCATCCATGGTCTTTATTTTACTGGGCGTTATTTTCCCTGTGGGCCCACATACTGTATTAAAATCTGCATACAGCTGTTTGGCAAAATAATTGATTTGCCTCAGTGTCTCGTCAGACACCTTCTTTCACTCCATACAACACCATCATTCATACTTTTTCACACCCTTTCACACCCCCCTTTTTGGCCAAAATACATATTTTGTCTTGTGATTTCAGCTGATTGCGAACTGAATGGTTTTAGTTGTGGAATGCTCCGGATTCTGAATATAACATGAAGTTTTTTGTTACACTCTACTGAGCGTAGACTTGGTAGCATTCAACATAGTGTCTAAATGTCATTATGTAACTGGACAACGTCAGTCACTATAAGGTTTGTTTTAACACTGCAGTATAAACCTCCTTTTTCTTTTTCTCAAACAAAATCTAATAGATTAATTGGTTTAGAATAGTTGTCTTAGGTATTGTGCAGTTGAGAGAGTCAATTGTAATTTTCTCAAATGCCACTTGTTTGTCCAATTTAAAGTTTAGTCATAAGTTTTTGTTATTGCTCATGAGCTACTTTTGAGATGAGGATTAGAGATCTCTGCATAATTTAGGATCCATGGCCATCAACATTTCTATCTTGTTATCCTCAGTTACGGCAGCATATGTGATTTCATAATTTTGGATCTTTGGCGTAATTTTTATTATGCTTTTATGCCTTCCTGCCCCAGAAAATTACCATTAAACAAAATGGAGTGACCAATATTTTTATTTTATCAGCCATATATATTTTTCTATTAGTCATCTTGTCTACTTTTTTCTTTCCCAAAGGGATCAGCATTATTGTCAATAATTCAGTTGTGCATTTTTCCCTAGTTGGTTAATGAAATAGCCCTCACTATGCCAAATCCAGCTCGATTTTTTCCTAAATTGGTGAGTCAAGCACCCACTTCTGTCTGTCAAAATTTCTTATTTCTTAAGACATAAGGCTGGACTGGTACCTATTGAAAAGCAGATTCAGAATGTTAGTTAAAACACAGAATTCAAAGAACTGCTGTGAGACCAGTGAATAATCAAGATTAATAAAGTTAATTAAATAATTAACAAATTTTGAAACAGTCTCTACAGTGATCAAATAAATGTGCATCACCTGTGCGCACAATGGGAAGGGATGGAAGTGCTTCTGGTTAGATCATCAGTTTGTTGAAGTTGTTTGGCTGTCGCACTGGGTTGTCAGTCTGTGATGGCACTCAAAGGCCTGATGTTGTGGTGTATGATCTCCGTTGTTTCTCTGTCTCTCCTCAGTCTGGCTTTTGATTGTTCTTGCCAGAGTTTTGCATTTCAGGATGTTCTCTTCAAAACTCAGGAAAAGTCTCAAGTGAAAGATTCACCTTTTCCTGCTTTGACTCAGCCTTTCTCCATGCAGAAGTGTTCACTCCTCTTTCCGGAGGGTAGCTGAAAATCCATCAGCCCCTCCCCCTTCTTCTCTCTACTGCTGTTTTTGCTTCTTCACCACTTTGTTAGACAGACTCCATTGCTTTGTCAAGGCACTGATCCAGAAGCCATCTGAAATCTTAACACTCAGAGACTGCATTAATCAAACTGAACCTTTGTAAACTGTGACCAAATTGTCTCTGAGCAATCAGCTCTTTATTTAATTTTCCACTTTTCAACCGTCTCTTTCTATGGCCTCTTAATAAAAAGGTAAAAATAAGTAAATAAATAAAATAAATAAAAAAGGTAATCTGGTTAAAAACAGCAGTTCCCTTATTCTATTTTAGTAAAGCAAGTTCTTCGTTGCAGGAAAATAGCAAGCAGTTTTTTCTTTGCAAAATGCAGAAAACAGCAGTAATCTACCTTTATTATGTATTATAATTAAACAAAAGAATCATTTATGTAAGGTAAAGGTATGTAAGGTAAACTAGAGGTAAACTAGAGACATCAATCATTATTTTTCTTTTATATTCGCATGGTTCAGAATAATCTAGTAATGGTGAATTAATTTTCCCAACCAACATAAAATAATTCCTTTTATTTAATTTAATTATTTAATCAACAAATTCCATCATTATTTTTAAATATCCTATGGCTTTTAATCCAAAATTTCTATGAACTTGGTCACCCAATCTTGCTCTCATTCAACATTGCATTACACAAGTTAACTTTAGTTAACTCAAACCCAAATCTCTGAAACTCTGTAATGGATTAACCTTCACACTGTCTCCCAGGGACAACAAGATACAAATTTTTAGAAGTCTTCAGTTATAAGCACGTGCAATATTTTATTCATCTATTAACTTTTTACAATAATGTTGCCACTATTTTTCAATTAATTTTTTATCCTTTATTTAATGACCTTTTTATTCTATCTGATGCATGTATACTTTCTATATGCTTTTTCTTTATTTTATGATCACATAATATTCATAAAATCTTTAATAATGATTTTTATCTATTTATTTTTCAATTATCTCTCGTCTCTATCATTCTATTTAGTGCGCACTTATTATTTTTATTGTTCTTCATTCAAATTCCTCACTTAATATCTCTTCTCCACAGCGCTGTTCTCAAAAAATTTTTCTCCCCCTTGCTTTTTTCTCACACAGACACCCAACATAAGATATTGTTACACATCTGGATTCAGTCTTTATTGACCCTATTTCCCTAGAAACATGCACACTTTTTAAGTCCCTTTATTTCTGTTAATTTATTTATTTATCATAGGGCTCATTAATTCACACTGTATCCCTTTATCTAAGGGCTCATCAATCACACTTTTACCCCTTTAGTTCTTTACAGGGTTTATTCTTTCATACAATCCTCTTGAGTGGGACAAGAGCGACGGCCGTTTCTCCACTTGGAAAAAAGGCACGCTTTTCTCCCCCAGTTCAAGCGGACTTTATTTGTTTACTCATTCGCTCTCTGTCTTTCACACCCTCACGCATTCGGACACGGACACAGTTTCAAACATTCTTCAACACATCACATAACAAACCAAAGCTTTTTTCCTCTCGAGTATCCACCTGCTCCAAAACACTTGTTCTCTCACTGTAACCCCTCCTTAATTTCTCGTAGTAAAAGAACAAGATTCTGCCAGGAATTTCTGCCTACCTATTCAGACCTTCGACCCTAATCGAAGCGGTATCCGTAGGTCTTGCGCGCTCACTTCCTCAAATCTGTATCAAATTTATTTCTGTCCCTTCAGGCCCAGACTAAATTAACACAGACCATTGCTAGCAATGTATTTTTGCCTGCACTATCTCAGTTCAGTCTAAGTTACTCATCAAGGCCTCAAACAATAAACCAGATAATGCATGCAGTTATTTCTTCTGGAATAAAAACTCCTCTTTCCTGCTTTCTTTTCATTAAATTTAGAATTTTGGAAGAGCAAAATTTAAGTGACCTTACCACTAACAACAGACTTTGCAAACAACACAACATTATATAAGCAAAAAATGCTTACCTGATTATTAAAAGGTGGCCACCCTTTGTGTGTTGTTTGAAATCTGCTCCCAGCGGCGATGCACTCTGTGGCTCTTTTCCAGATCCTGTTCGTGACGCCAAAATGAAGTGTCTTGTCCCGCAGTTCGAAGAATGAAACAAAGACTTAGAGTTTTGATGCCAGAAGAAATTATAGGTTTTATTTCACAAACATAAAACCGAAGCCCTCTGCAGAAAAGCTTCCTGATCTTCATTTAGCTCCAATATTTATACCAGTTTTTTTGGGAGGGCTTCCATACATTAAGCCCCCCTCTTATATATACAATTCTACATTCCACTTGCGTATGTATTTCTATCTCTCCTTTTTAGGAGAGAAGACCCTCTAGATTGTTATGGTTAGGAAAAAAAACCCTCCTCTTATGTTGCAGACGTGTCTCTGCCACGTAGACACCTTAGCACACAAGGCTTCCAAAATATATTGGGAGATTAAATAGATACATTTTTGGCAAAATTCATCTTGATTATGTCTGAGTAATTCTGATTAATACAAATAAAAATCTTCTACAGTTTCTAACTTGATTAGCATGTTACTAGCATGTTGCTAGCATGACTAGCAAGTGACTAGCATGTCGCTAGCATGTATATAGCATGATTAGCAAGGGACTAGCATGTCGCTAGCATGTTTCTAACATGATTAGCATGCTACTAGCATATTGCTAGCATGACTAGCATGTCGCTAGCATGATTAGCAAGTGACTAGCATGTCGCTAGCATGTTTCTAACATGATTAGCATGTTGCTAGCATGACTAGCAAGTGACTAGCATGTCGCTAGCATATTTCTAACATGATTAGCATGTTACTAGCATGTTGCTAGCATGACTAGCAAGTGACTAGCATGTCGGTAGCATGTTTCTAACATGATTAGCATGTGACTAGCATGTCGCTAGCATGTTTCTAACATGATTAGCATGTTGCTAGCATGACTAGCAAGTGACTAGCATGTCGCTAGCATGTTTCTAACATGATTAGCATGTTACTAGCATGTTGCTAGCATGACTAGCAAGTGACTAGCATGTCGGTAGCATGTTTCTAACATGATTAGCATGTGACTAGCATGTCGCTAGCATGTTTCTAACATGATTAGCATGTTGCTAGCATGACTAGCAAGTGACTAGCATGTCGCTAGCATGTTTCTAACATGATTAGCATGTTACTAGCATGTTGCTAGCATGACTAGCAAGTGACTAGCATGTCGGTAGCATGTTTCTAACATGATTAGCATGTGACTAGCATGTTGCTAGCATGTTTCTAGCATGGTTAGTATGTTGCTATGATAGATAGAAAGATTAGAAATATTAGATAGATGAGTTTGACTGGATTAGAAATAGTACATAGAAGGGAAGCTTGATTGAGTCTCAAAGGATTCTGGGAGTTTAAAATGTGTATTTTGACAGTTGGAGTTTGAATTGTCTTGGCTCATTTGAACATTCCGTAATGATAAGTCAATGGGATTTTATGATTTTTAATCTTCAGTTTTATGAAAACTTTGGCAAGCACCACTAATAAGTATGCAAGATAACAACAGTGATGCCTTGCCTTTGGCAAGCACCACTAACTAGAATGTACATTTCCTGAAGAAAATGCTTGCCGTGTCAAAACTCAGCACTCGGTTGCTAGGTCGGCATAAGTGATTTCCATGGCACTGCTAAGCGGTTGCTACGACACTCGAGGTGGTTGCTAGGGTACCCAGGGTGGTTGCTAGGTTGTTGCTATGTGGTTGCTAGGCAACTCGGAGTGGTTGCTAGGGTACTTGGAGTGGTTGCTAGGGTGTTGATCTGGGGTTGATAGGGTACCCAGGGTGGTTACTAGGGTACCCAGGGTGGTTGCTAAGGTAAATGGGGTGGTTGCTACGGTGTTGCTAGGCAGTTACTAGTTTTCACACATCATTACTATAGAGTTTTATAGAGTTCTTAGTTTGAATTAGCACTTAGCTAATCACTATTAGCATGTAGCTATTCACTGCTAGCATGTGTAACATGTTTGGAAGTCTTATTTGTTAGCATGAGTCAAAACAACCAACTCCCAAGTCTATACGACATTCTGATGCAAATATATAGGACTTGATAAATGGTTGCTAGGGTACTCTGTTTGGTTGTTAGGAAGTGGCTTGTCAGCTGCCAATGATGATACTCCAAAGGCTGTTTGCCATTATGAATAATATAAACCAACCCCCATGTCTCTATGACATTCAGATTTGAAGATATGCCTGTTTGGGTTTGGGTTGCTAGGGTGCTTGATAATGGTTGCTAGAGTGTGGCTAGGAAGTGTCTATGGTGATTCATGATTGGCTGTTTGCTGCCCTGAGTCAAATGAGCCCACCCCCATGTCTCTATGACATTCAGATTTAAAGATATGGCTGTTTGGGTTTGCGTTGCTAGGGTGCTTGATAATGGTTGCTAGGGCGTGGCTAGGAAGTGTCTATGGTGATTCATGATTGGCTGTTTGCTGCCTTGAGTCAAATGAGCCCACCCCCCATGTCTCTATGACAAGGTGACCTGAAGATATCCATCTGGGCTTTTAACATGTCAGTCTATGGGATCAGTTGCTAGGGTGCTATAAATGGTTGCTAGGGCGTGGCTTAATAGCTTCATAATGATCCTGAGAGTCTGATTGGTTGGCTGAGTAAAATGAGCCCACCCCCATGTCTCTATGATATTGTGATGCAGAGTTATGTTCAATGCAAAATTCCTATGTAAATTACCATAGTAGGAAAAACGTGTGCTGTTTCATAGGCCGTCCCTCACCATAGTATGTCAATGGGGCAATTTTGGGGTGCTCTTGTGCCCCAGGGGTACAACTTATACACCATTGGGGGGTATGTTCTCGCACAGCTTGATAGCCTCTCTAAATGTGGTGATTCATATGTTTCTACGAAATTCTCGCTCTGAGCTACGACTCGTCAAAGTTGGCTGCAATGTTAAGTCTATGGGATTTTTCGGACGATTTTTCGCCCACTGTACGAATATCGTACACCGGATCGCTTATAAAAGATATAGCACACCTCTCCTCAATAAGCCGCACGATTTGACACCTCATTCATTGGTCTGTGACAAACGGTGTAGGAGGAGTAGCGAATTGAAATTTTTGTCCAGAAGAAGAATAAGAAGAACTAGAATATACATTTCCTGAAGAAAATGTGAGTGGTGCTTGCAGTGGCAAAACTCGGCGCTGGGCAGATACTGCAGTGTTCCGCGCGATTGTAGAGAGCCAACTCCAATGTCTGTATGATGTTGTGGAGCTGAGATATGACTTCTTTATGTTGCTATACGGTTGCTAGGGTTCTCTAAGTGGTTGCTAGGGTGTAGCTGCACAGTCACCATGGTGATACTTACAGACTGGTTTTTCAGCCCGAACAAAAGAGGCCACGCCGATATCTATACCACTTTCTGGTGCTGAGAAATTGCTTATTCATGAGTTTGTTCTGTTGCTAAGGTACTCTAAATGGTTGCTATGGTGCGGCCATACAGTTTATGGCATGATATTTAAAGACTATTTGACAGTCTGAATCAACAGAGCCCTACCCGGTGTTTCTACAATGTTTTGGTGCTGAAAAACTGTTTTTTAATGTCCTTTTACGGTTGCTAGGGTGCTGTAAGTGGTTGCTAGGGCATAGGTATGAAGTTGTCATGTCAGTACTTATTGGCTGCTTGATAGGTCGAGTCAAAAGAGCCCTCCCCCAAGTCTCTGTGACCTCCCGATCCAAAGATATAATCTCACTAATTTTGTGCCAATGTTAAGTCTATGGGACTTTTTCGCCCAAATTTTTTCATCCACCAGACGAACATCGTACACTCAATTACTTATAAAAGATATAGCACACCTCTCCTCAATATGCCGCATGATTTGACATCTCATTCATGGATCTAAGACGAAAGGTGCAGGAGGAGTAGCACGCCGAAGTTTTGTCCGGGCGAATAGTAATAACAGTACTAGAATGTACATTTCCTGAAGAAAATGTGAGTGGTGCTTGCAGTGGCAAAACTCGGTGCTGGGCAGATACTACAGTGTTCTGCGCAATAGTAGAGAGCCAACTCACATGTCTGTACGATGTTGTGGAGCTGAGATATGGCTTCCTTACGTTGCTATATGGTTGCTAGGGTTCTCTATGTGGTTGCTAGGGTGTAGCGACACAGTTACCATGGTGATACTTACAGACTGGTTTATCAGCCAAAACAAAAGAGGTCACCGCCATATCTATACCATTTTCTGGTGCTGAGAAATTGCTTATTCATGTGTTTGTTCAGTTGCTAAGGTACTCTAATTGGTTGCTATGGTGTGACTATACAGTTTATGGGATGATATTTAAAGACTATTTGACAGTCTGAATCAACAGAGCCCAACCCTATCTTTCTACAATGTTTTGGTGCTGAAAAATTGTTTGTTAATGTCCTTTTACGGTTGCTAGGGTGCTGTAAATGGTTGCTAGGGCATAGCTATGAAGTTATCATGTCAGTACTTATTGGCTGCTTTATAGGCCGAGTTAAAAGAGCCCTCCCCCAAGTCTCTGTGACCTCCTGATCCAAAGATATGATCTCACAAATTTTATGCCAATGTTAAGTCTATGGGATTTTTTTGCCCAAGTTTTTCGCATGCTGTACGATCATCGTACGCCCGATCGCTTAAAAAAGATATATCACACCTATCCTCAATGAGCCGGTCGATTTGACACCTCATTCATGGGTCTACGACAAATGGTGTAGGAGGAGTAGCGTGCCAAAATTTTATCAGGGCGAATAGTAATAATAATACTAGAATGTACATTTCCTGAAGAAAATGTGAGTGGTGCTTGCCGTGGCAAAACTCGGCACTAGGCTGTCAATATAGCCTTCAGCATGATTGTAGAGAGCCAACTCCCATGTCTGTATGATGTTGTGGGGCTGAGATATGGCTTATTAATGTTGCTATATGGTTGCTAGGGTGCTCTATGTGGTTGCTAGGGTGTAGCTGCACAGTCGCCATAGTGATACTTACAGATTGGTTTTTCGGCCCAAACAAAAGAGGCCACCCCCATATCTATTCTAACATGATTAGCAAGTGACTAGCATGTCGCTAGCATGTTTCTAACATGATTAGCATGTTACTGGCATGTTGCTAGCATGACTAGCAAGTGACTAGCATGTCGCTAGCATGTTTCTAACATGATTAGCATGCTACTAGCCTCTTGCTAGCATGACTAGCAAATTGACTAGCATGTCGCTAGCATGTTTCTAACATGATTAGCATGTTACTAGCATGTTGCTAGCATGATTAGCAAGTGACTAGCCTCTTGCTAGCATGAATAGCAAATTGACTAGCATGTCGCTAGCATGTTTCTAACATGATTAGCATGTTACTAGCATGTTGCTAGCATGATTAGCAAGTGACTAGCATGTCGCTAGCATGTTTCTAACATGATTAGCATGTTACTGGCATGTTGCTAGCATGACTAGCAAGTGACTAGCATGTCGCTAGCATGTTTCTAACATGATTAGCAAGTGACTAGCCTCTTGCTAGCATGAATAGCAAATTGAGTAGCATGTCGCTAGCATGTTTCTAACATGATTAGCATGCTACTAGCATGTTGCTAGCATGACTAGCAAGAAACTAGCATGTCGCTAGCATGTTTCTAACATGATTAGCATGTTACTAGCATGTTGCTACCATGATTAACAAGTGACTAGCATGTCGCTAGCGTGTTTCTAACTTCATTAGCATGTTACTAGCATGTTGCTAGCATGACTAGCAAGTAACTAGCATGTCGCTAGCATGACTAGCAAGTGACTAGCATGTCGCTAGCATGTTTCTAACATGATTAGCATGTTACTAGCATGTTGCTAGCATGATTAGCAAGTGACTAGCATGTTGCTAGCATGACTAGGAAGTGACTAGCATGTCGCTAGCATGTTTTTAACAAGATTAGCATGTTACTAGCATGTTGCTAGCATGATTGGCAAGTGACTAGCATGTCGGTAGCATGTTTCTAACATGATTATCATGTTACTAGCATGTTGCTAGCATGATTAGCAAGTGACTAGCCTCTTGCTAGCATGAATAGCAAGTGACTAGCATGTCGCTAGCATGTTTCTAACATGATTAGCATGTTACTAGCATGTTGCTACCATGATTAGCAAGTGACTAGCCTCTTGCTAGCATGAATAGCAAATTGACTAGCATGTCGCTAGCATGTTTCTAACATGATTAGCATGTTACTAGCATGTTGCTAGCATGATTAGCAAGTGACTAGCATGTCGCTTGCATGTTTCTAACATGATTAGCATGCTACTAGCATGTTGCTAGCATGACTAGCAAGTGACTAGCATGTCGCTAGCATGTTTCTAACATGATTAGCATGTTACTAGCATGTTGCTAGCATGATTAACAAGTGACTAGCATGTCGCTAGCGTGTTTCTAACTTCATTAGCATGTTACTAGCATGTTGCTAGCATGACTAGCAAGTAACTAGCATGTCGCTAGCATGACTAGCAAGTGACTAGCATGTCGCTAGCATGTTTCTAACATGATTAGCTTGTTACTAGCATGTTGCTAGCATGATTAGCAAGTGACTAGCATGTTGCTAGCATGACTAGGAAGTGACTAGCATGTCGCTAGCATGTTTCTAACATGATTATCATGTTACTAGCATGTTGCTAGCATGATTAGCAAGTGACTAGCATGTTGCTAGCATGACTAGCAAGTGACTAGCATGTCGCTAGCATGTTTCTAACATGATTAGCATGTTACTAGCATGTTGCTACCATGATTAGCAAGTGACTAGCATGTCGCTAGCATGTTTCTAACAAAATTAGCATGTTACTAGCATGACTAGCAAGTGACTAGCATGTCGCTAGCATGTTTCTAACATGATTAGCATGCTACAAGCATGTTGCTAGCATGACTAGCAAGTGACTAGCATGTCGCTAGCATGTCGCTAGCATGATTAGCAAGTGACTAGCATGTCGCTAGCATGTTTCTAACATGATTAGCATGTTGCTAGCATGTTTCTAACATGATTAGCATGCTACTAGCATGTTGCTAGCATGACTAGCATGTCGCTAGCATGTATATAGCATGATTAGCATGCTACTAGCATGTCGCTAGCATGATTACCAAATGACTAGCATGTCGCTAGCATGACTAGCAAGTGACTAGAATGTCGCTAGCATGTTTCTAACATGATTAGCATGTGACTAGCATGTTGCTAGCATGTTTCTAGAATGGTTAGTATGTTGCTAGGATAGATAGAAAGATTAGAAATATTAGATAGATGAGTTTGACTGGATTAGAAATAGTACATAGAAGGGAAGCTTGATTGAGTCTCAAAGATTCTGGGAGTTTAAAATGTGTATAGGGGATGGGGGCGTGACGTCACTGCTCTAGCGCCGCAGTGGCTGATGGGAAAAATCGCCATTTTGTGAGGCCACTTGTTGCGACGTGCCGCGGAAGTTGTAATATGAACGTGCTTTAAATAGGATACAGAAATTGAATAAAGTGTAAATCAACATATTAAAGTTATTCAACAAAACATTATTTAGTCGAGCAGTGAGGGATTTCTTCTGTCTTTTGTTGTTTGATTAACATTAATGACAGACGGCACAGCTTTATTAGGCTGCTGTCACAAGACCTGTTTCACGGATCCAATACTTATACATATGCGTTTTCTTTCGCAACTTAAGACAAAACCGACAATGCTTATGAGGATTCTCGTCAGGACGACTATTTTGACATTATTTTGTGTGTATTTGGCCACTTAAGCGCAACAAGCTGTGTGTGTTTGCGCTTTGGATGTGACTGCAGCGCACACAAAAGGACCTCTGGAGCGCACGAGTACCGAAAGACTTAAAAAAAAAAAGTGCAAATAATACATTTAAGTTACGATGCAACAATGACCGATTAGGCAATTGACAGTTCTGTCAACTGTACCGAAAAGCGAGCTAAAGTCTTGTATCGCAGCGTGCAGCAGCACTAAATGTGCCGATGTGAAGAGAAGGTCAAAGAGAGAAGACGCAGTGCAGCTGAATCACTCACGCTGTTTTCAAATGACTGGTTGTGTGGATTTATTTACTCATCTAACCTACACGCTATATTGAATAAATGTTTTTCAGGAATTTCCCTCATTTTAAAGTCGAAAGCTGCGGGAATATATGCGCAATCCTATAACAAAATTCGGCACCTGATAAAGCATACTGTACGTAGAATTGTGAAACATGACACTTCCAAAACTTTCTGGGTTTATTTATTTTTCCAAAACTTTACAGGCCTGGAAATTGCTGTTTTAAAATTCCATGACTTTTCCAGGTTTTTCATGACCGTATATGAACCCTGAATGTGACGATCGGGTGCGGTTATCTAAATCAAAATCAGGCAAAAATATAGGTGCGGGTGGTTGGCCATCTTTTCCAGGTGCCGTTTTCTTGCGTCCGTTAGAAGTTTGTCTTTGTATAGTACATTTTGTTCTTTTAATCGACTTTTCAACATTGTTTTTCATGTAGTTGTCATGTAAGTCTCCCTCGATGTGGCCTCACAATATGGCGGCGCCCTCTTGTTTACGTCCCAGAATGCACTGCGCAGTGACGTCGGTTGCCAAGCCCTATTTTGACCGTTGGAGTTTGAATTGTCTTGGCTCATTTGAACATTCCGTAATAAGTCAATGGGATTTTATGATTTTTAATCTTCAGTTTTATGAAAACTATAAGTCCAATCAGTTAGAAAAGATATAGCACACTAAGTGAGATCAGTCTGAACAGCTGGGCTGAGTTTGGTGATTCTAGCTTGAAAGCTCTAGGAGGAGATGCATTCAGAAATTTAGTCTAAGAATAATAATAATAATAACTAGATAAAAAAGTTTGTTGAGACAAACTTTAAGTTGGCTTGAGAAAGCCGAACCAGAAAGTTAGAAAAGTTTAAAAAGTTTGAAAAGTTTAAAAAAAGTTTAAGAAGTTTAAAAAGTTTAAGTTTGAAAAATGTTAAACGTTTTAAGTTTGATGGATTTCAGTCTGAAATAGTTTGAAGTTTAAAGTAGTTTTAAAAGCTAAAAGTTTGATACATACATACATAGATAGATAGATAGATACAGTCAGATGATAGATAGATAGATAGATAGATAGATAGATAGATAGATAGATAGATAGATAGATAGATAGATAGATAGATAGATAGATAGATACAGTCAGATGATAGATAGATAGTGTGACGGGAGGAGCCAACGACAGACACAGTGGGTGTGGCGTCAGGCCTCGGAGAGGTTTTTATTAAACAAAAATGATAAAATAAAGTGTTCAGGGGGAATAAGTGTCCAGAAAACAGGGGGGATCTGGTGTCCTCGATGTGCTGCGTGGCTCGTGAAGGAGGGCAGTGTTCCAAAAGGGAAGGGTCCAGGCAAGGGGCGGAGTCTGGTGGCCGCACACGCTCCCGCGGTCCGGGGCACGAGGGGCGGCGGCTTCTCTGGAGCAGCGGCTCTTCCTCTTCTGCCTCTTACGGGCATTGGCGGGATGGACGGCCCGGCATCCTGGCCCGACGGCCATTATACGGGTGCGGCTTGCACGATGACTCTGGAGGTTCCGCGGCTCACATCCTCGGCGGCGCGATGTCCCTCAACGCACCCTTCCTGGACCCACGAGGACACCAGCGTGCATGCACGGGGGAAGAGACCGGTCTCCCGAGGAGAGGCGCGCTCGGCATTTAACGGCGGCGGTGATGAGGCTTAATTCAGTCTAGCTGTGCCTCATCACACGCCGCCAGCCCACGTTGGTCCCACGCCCCTCCTCTCATCCACCCACTCCAGTCGGGAGCCTGGTGAAGGGCGGCGAATAAGGGACGGGGTGGTGATGATGATGAGGGGGAGGGCCGTCGATCCGTCACAATAGATAGATAGATAGATAGATAGATACAGTCAGATGATAGATAGATAGATAGATAGATAGATAGATAGATAGATAGATAGATAGATAGATAGATAGATAGATAGATACAGTCAGATGATAGATAGATAGATAGATAGATAGATAGATAGATAGATAGATAGATAGATAGATAGATAGATAGATAGATAAAGTCAGATTATAGATAGATAGATAGATAGATAGATAGATAGATAGATAGATAGATAGATAGATAGATAGATAGATAGATAGATAGATAGATAAAGTCAGATTATAGATAGATAGAGAAGAAACATTAGATAGATGAGTTTGAATGGATTAGAAATAGTATTGGGGTCATTATGACCCCAATCAACTTTCTTTAGTTAAAAAATGTTTCCCTTTATCTCAGTGGAATAAGATTTTGTGACTTTTCAACATTTTCTATCTGTATTCACATAAAAAAAGGGCTTGATTCGGTTGTTCTGAAGGTATGTATTTTTTATTTTTTTTTACTAATATGGTCTTTGGGGTCAATATGACCCCAATTGAAAATGAATGGGAAATACGAAAAAATCTCTATATATTTTTTTAATTTGTCAAAAAATAATAATAAATCCAGCATAGGTCTGAAAATTTTCACACAGAAATGAAGGCCTGGTACTAGATCACAAATGCACTTATACAGTTTTTAATGTATTTTATAATGTTTAAATATATAATTACAAAATATATATCATAAAAGCTGTGTATTTTATAATGTTTAAATATATAATTACCAAATATATATCAGAAAATTTGTGAGAGGAGCAGTTGACCACTTCCAGAAAAATGAATGGCTCTCTATGGGCCTCTGCTGGATATATATGGTCATTACACTATTCTTTCAAAAACTGTGATTTCTACAAGTTTTTCTCTAACCACCAGATGGCAGTATTGTACACTTAACACCTAGATCAATATCCAGAAACAGTTTAAATTAAATTTAGAT
>CM071949.1:9942500-10020000 GCA_036784905.1 Acrossocheilus fasciatus
TTTTGTGCCAATGTTAAGTCTATGGGACTTTTTCGCCCAAATTTTTTCATCCACCAGACGAACATCGTACACTCAATTACTTATAAAAGATGTAGCACACCTCTATAACTGGGTGGTTACTAAGCATGTTGCTAAGCGGTTGGTAGTTGTCACACATCATTACTATGTAGTTTTATAGAGTTATTCGTATGTTCTTAGCCTGATGCAACACTTAGCTAATCACTATAAGCATGTAGCTATTCACTTCTAGCATGTGTAGCATGCATGAAGAAAGTCCTGTTTGCGATCACGAGTCAAAAGAGCAAAACCTGCATGTTTATATGACACTTTTATCCAAAGATATCCTTTTTGATCTTTTTTCAATGGAGGTCTATGGGGTGGTTGCTATGGTGCTGTTAAGTGGTTGCTAGGGCGTGGCTATGAAGGTCATAGGTCATTACTTATTGGTTACTTAAAAGATGAGTCAAATGAGTGTGTGTGTTACAGAGAGAGAGAGAGAGAGAGAAAGGGTTCCTAAGGGCCTGCTTGTGTGTGTGTGTGTGTGTGTGTGTGTGTGTGTGTGTGTGTGTGTGTGTGTGTGTGTGTGTGTGTGAAAGTGACAGTTGAGATTCAAATTCACGAACATTCCGCCATTGTAAGTCAATGGGATTTTTGCCCGCTTTTTCGTCCGCTGTGCGAACATCGTAGGTCCGATCGCTTAGAAAAGATATAGCCCACATCTCCTCAATGAGCTGGTCGATTTGACACCTCATTCATGGGTCTGTGACAAACGGTGCAGGAGGAGTAGCGAATCGAATTTTTGTCCAGAAGAAGAATAAGAAGAAGCAGAATAATAAGTATGCAAGAGAACAATAGTGATGCCTTGCCTTTGGCAAGCACCACTAATAACTGCTTGCCGTGGCAAAACTCGGCCCTCGGTTGCTAGTTCGGCATGAGTGGTTTCCACGGCACTGCTAGGCGGTTGCTAGGGCAATCAGGGTGGTTGCTAGGGTACCCAGGGTGGTTGGTAGGATGTTGCTATGTGGTTGCTAGGGTAAGGTTAGGGTTAGGGTTAGTAAGTACTCGAGTGGTTGCTAGGGTACCCAGGGTGGTTGTTAGGATGTTGCTATGTGGTTGGTAAGGTACTTGAGGTGGTTGCTAGGATGTTGCTATGCGGTTGCTAGGGTACCCAGGGTGGTTGCTAAGGTAAATGGGGTGGTTGCTAGGGTGTTGCTATGCAGTTGCTATGGTACTTGGGGTGGTTTCTAGGGTACCTGGGGTGGTTGTTAGGGGGTTGATGGCCAGTTACTAGTTGTCACAGATCATTACTATGGAGTTTTATAGAGTTCTTAGTTTGAATTAGCACTTAGCTAATCACTATTAGCATGTAGCTATTCACTGCTAGCCTGTGTAGCGTGTTTGGAAGTCCTATTTGTTAGCATGAGTCAAAAGAAGCAACTCTCAAGTCTATACTACATTCTGATGCAAAGATATAGGACTTGATAAATGGTTGCTAGGGAACTCTGTTTGGTTGATAAGAAGTGGCTTGGCAGCTGCCAATGATGATACTCCAAAGACTGTTTGCCAATATGAATAATATAAACCAACCCCCATGTCTCTATGACATTCAGATTTGAAGATATGCCTGTTTGGGTTTGGGTTGCTAGGGTACTCGACATTGGTTGCTAGGGAGTGGCTAGGAAGTGTCTATGGTGATTCACAATTGGCTGTTTGCTGTCCCGAATTAAACGAGCCCACCCCCATGTCTCTGTGACATTCAGATTTGAATATATGGCTGTTTGGGTTTGGGTCGCTAGGGTGCTCGACATTGGTTGCTAGGGAGTGGCTAGGAAGTGTCTATGGTGATTCATGATTGGCTGTTTGCTGCCGCAAGTCAAATGAGCCCAACCCCATGTCTCTATGACACTGTGATCCGAAGATATCCATCTGGGCTTTTAACATGGCAGTCTATGGGATCAGTTGCTAGGGTGCTATAAATGGTTGCTAGGGCGTGGCTTGATAACTTCATAATGATCCTGAGAGTTTGATTGGTTGGCTGAGTAAAATGAGCCCACCCCCATGTCTCTATGACATTGTGATGCAGAGTTATGTTCAATGCAAAATTCCTATGTAAATTACCATAGTAGAAAAAACGTGTGCTGTTTCATGGATCGTCCCTCACCATAGTATGTCAATGGGGCAAATTTGGGGGGCTCTTGTGCCCCAGGGGTACAACTCATATCCCATTGCGGGGTATGTTCTCGCACAGCTTGATAGCCTCCTCAAATGTGGTGATTCATAAGTTTCTCCGAAATTCTCGCTCTGAGCTACGACTCGTCAAAGTTGGCCGCAATGTTAAGTCTATGGGATTTTTCGGCCGATTTTTCGTCCACTGTACGATTATCGTATGCCAGATCGCTTAAAAGATATAGCACACCATTCCTCAATAAGCCGCACGATTTGACGCATCTTTCATGGCTCTGTGACAAACTGCAGGAGGAGTAGCGAACCGAAGTTTTGTCCAGAAGAAGAATAAGAATAAGAAGAATAAGTATGCAAGATAACAATAGTGATGCCTTGCCTTTGGCAAGCACCACTAATAAGTATGCAAGAGAACAATAGTGATGCCTTGCCTTTGGCAAGCACCACTAATAATAATAAGAAGAAGTTTAAATAGGATTTCAGTAAGTTGGCTTTCTCAAGCCAACTTAATAAGTTTAAATAGCATTTCTGTAAGTTAGCTTTCTCAAGCCAACTTAATAATAATAAGTATGCAAGAGAACAATAGTGATGCCTTGCCTTTGGCAAGCACCACTAATAATAAGTATGCAAGAGAACAATAGTGATGCCTTGCCTTTGGCAAGCACCACTAATAATAAGTATGCAAGAGAACAATAGTGATGCCTTGCCTTTGGCAAGCACCACTAATAATAAGTATGCAAGAGAACAATAGTGATGCCTTGCCTTTGGCAAGCACCACTAATAAGTATGCAAGATAACAATAGTGATGCCTTGCCTTTGGCAAGCACCACTAATAATAATAAGTATGCAAGATAACAATAGTGATGCCTTGCCTTTGGCAAGCACCACTAATAAGTATGCAAGAGAACAATAGTGATGCCTTGCCTTTGGCAAGCACCACTAATAATAATAAGTATGCAAGATAACAATAGTTATGCCTTGCCTTTGGCAAGCACCACTAACTTAAATGTACATTTCCTGAAGAAAATATGAGTGGTGCTTGCAGTGGCAAAACTCGGCACTGGGCAGATACTACAGTGTTCTGCGCGATTGTAGAGTGCCAACTCCCATGTCTGTATGATTTTGTGGAGCTGAGATATGACTTCTTTATGTTGCTATACGGTTGCTAGGGTGTAGCTGCACAGTCACCATGGTGATACTTACAGACTGGTTTTTCAGCCCGAACAAAAGAGGCCATGCCGATATCTATACCAATTTCTGGTGCTGAGAAATTGCTTATTCATGAGTTTCTTCAGTTGCTAAGGTACTCTAAATGGTTGTTGTGGTGTGGCCATACAGTTTATGGCATGATATTTAAAGACTATTTGACAGTCTGAATCAACAGAGCCCTACCCCATGTTTCTACAATGTTTTGGTGCTGAAACATTGTTTGTTAATGTCCTTTTACGGTTGCTAGGGTGCTGTAAGTGGTTGCTAGGGCATAGGTATGAAGTTGTCATGTCAATACTTATTGGCTGCTTGATAGGCCGAGTCAAAAGAGCCCTCCCTGAAGTCTCTGTGACCTCCTGATCCAAAGATATAATCTCAATAATTTTGTGCCAATGTTAAGTCATCCACCAGACGAAAATCGTACACTCAATTACTTATAAAAGATGTATTCCACCTCTATAACTGGGAGGTTAATAAGCGTATTGCTAAGCGGTTGGTAGTTGCCACACATCATTACTATGTAGAATCATAGAGTTATTCATATGTTCTTAGTCTGATTTAAAGGGGTGGTTTACTGCGATTTCACTTTTTTCATTTTAAATAGTGTGTAATGTTGCTATTGGTGCATGAACAGTATCTGCAAATTTGATGCGCTGAAAGTTCAACGTAAGCGGAGATATCGTCTTTTAAAAATCAGGAAGTTTAATGCCTACAAAAACGACTCATATGGGACTACAACGAGATACTTCCCGGGTTGCGTACGAAATAAACCCATCAACCCCTCCCTCCGGAACATGCAAAAAAGGGGGCAAGGCCATGTTCTGCGGCTTTGTCGAAGAGGAAGAGTTATAGTGGAGAGTTGTAGCCATGCCGTCAAACGGTGTTATTTTCACCCAGCTGTCAGGTCTTCTGTGTTTGGACTTCCTACGGACGCTGTAGTTCGTCAACAATAGTTAAAATTTAGTTTGATTATGTTCCTGACAATTACAATCCTAATTTAGTTTTCTGTGCTGCGCATTTTACGGAAGACAGCTTCCAGAATCTACACGAGTTCAAAGCCTGATTCACACAGAAACTATTACTAAAACATGGAGCAGTTCCAACTTTAAAAACAGAGGCAGCAGTTGTTGGGCCACAACCTGTAAGTAAGATTTCATCATTTTAAATGTATTTGCATGCATAATTTCAGATGTAATGTTTTAGTTTTATCAAGGACGTAAAAAAATGCCAATGCTGGCTTTAGTAGCAGTTAGTTAAATGCTATTATGTGTGTCTATGACAAACGTGTACAAACATTTTGGACCCGAATTTGTAATTATGTGCTAATTTTGTAAATGTATTTTCCATGTTTACTTTATGATGTAATTTTTCTATTTGATCAAGAACGTAAACACAAGCCAATGCTGTTTGGTTAGTAGCCAGTTAGTTCAATGCTATTTTGTGTGTATAAGACAAACGTGTACAAAATTCAAACAATGATATGTAATCACAACAGCAAACTTCCATTCAGAAACATTTGTAAGAGCCGTGCTTGTGGAAGTTCTGCTTGGCTCTCTTCATTACCGCTTTCTGGGTCTGATTCTGGCTCAAACTGAAGGCAATATTGACAATATTATTTACATTTGACCGGAGCACATGTAACTGTCGCCCGTAAAGGTAATGGGCGTGAAGTTTCCGGACAACATGCAGTACGCAGTTTAGCCAATCACAACACACCGGCCCAACTAACCAATCTGAGCCCATCGCCTGTTTCTGAGGGAGTGGTTTCAGAGAATCAGGAAGTCAACCGGTCGTTCAAATGACAGAGGAGAAAGCGGCTTACAATAAAGGTGAAATATATGAAAAATAAGGCATTTTTTAACAAACGAAACACAAAGACATGTTATATTGCACCCCATAAACACAATCAAGCAAAGAAAAAAAGCAGTAAACCACCCCTTTAACACTTAGCTAATCACTATTAGCATGTAGCTATTCACTGCTAGTATGTGTAACATTCATGAGGAAAGTCCTGTTTGCGATCATGAGTCAAAAGAGCAAAACCTGCATGTTTATATGACACTTTTATCCAAAGATATCCCTTTTGATCTGTTTTCAATGGAGGTCTATGGGGTGGTGGCTAGGGTGCTGTAAGTGGTTGCTAGGGTGTGGCTATGAAGGTCATAGGTCATTACTTATTGGTTACTTAAAAGATGAGTCAAATGAGTGTGTGTGAGTTAAAGAGAGAGAGAGAGAGAGAGAGAGAGAGAGAAGGGGTTCTAAGGGCCTGCTTGTGTGTGTGTGTGAGAAAGTGACAGTTGAGATTCAAATTCATCAACATTCCGGCATTGTAAGTCAATGGGTCTTGTTTGGGACTTTTTTGCCCCCTTTTTCATACGCTGTGCGAACATCGTAGATCCAATCGCTTAGAAAAGATATAGCACACCACTCCTCAATGAGCTGGTCGATTTGACACCTCATTCATGGGTCTGTGACAAACGTTGCGGGAGGAGTAGCCAACCGAAGTTTTGTCCAGAAGAAGAAGAAGAAGAAGAAGAAGAAACAGAACTAGAATGTACATTTCCTAAAGAAAATGTGAGTGGTGCTTGCCGTGGCCAAACTCGGCGCTGGGCAGATACTACAGTGTTCCGCACGACTGTAGAGAGCCAACTCTGTATGATGTTGTGGAGCTGAGATATGGCTTCTTTATGTTGCTATACGGTTGCTAGGGTTCTCTATGGGGTTGCTAGGGTGTAGCTACACAGTTACCATGGTGATACTTACAGACTGCTTTCTCAGCCAAAACAAAAGAGGCCACGCCGATATCTATACCACTTTCTGGTGCTGAGAAATTGCTTATTCATGAGTTTGTTCAGTGGCTAAGGTACTCTAAATGGTTGCTATGGTGTGGCCATACAGTTTATGGCATGATATTTAAAGACTATTTGACAGTCTGAATCAACAGAGCCCTACCCCGTGTTTCTACAATGTTTTGGTGCTGAAAAATTGTTTTTTAATGTCCTTTTACGGTTGCTAGGGTGCTGTAAGTGGTTGCTAGGGCATAGGTATGAAGTTGTCATGTCAGTACTTATTGGCTGCTTGATAGGCCGAGTCAAAAGAGCCCTCCCTGAAGTCTCTGTGACCTCCTGATCCAAAGATATAATCTCACTAATTTTGTGCCAATGTTAAGTCTATGGGACTTTTTCGCCCAAATTTTTTCATCCACCAGACGAACATCGTACACTCAATTACTTATAAAAGATACAGCGCACCTCTATAACTGGGAGGTTACTAACTGTGTTGCTAAGCGGTTGGTAGTTGTCACACATTACTATATAGTTTTAGTTTTAAAATGAGTCAAATGAGTGTGTGTGAGTTAGGAACCCCTTCTCTCTCTCTCTCTCTAAGGGCCTGCTTGTGTGTGTCATAAGTCATAAGTCACCTTTATTTATATAGCGCTTTTACCAATACAGATTGTGTCAAAGCACTTAACAGTATCAAATTGGAGGACAGAGTGTCAGTAATATATAATAAGATTAAACATTCAATTTTCAGTCAAAGGCATTTCATTATTGAATTCAGAGATGTCATTGTCTAGCTCAGTTTAGTTTAAATATTATATGAGCAATCAAATCGGCGATAATCGCTAGAAATTAGGTGTCCCCAACTGAGCAAGCCAGAGGCGACAGCGGCAAGGAACCAAAACTCCCTCTGAGACAGAATGGAGAAAAAAACCTTGGGAGAAACCAGGCTCAGTCGGGGGGCCAGTTCTCCTCTGACCAGACGACACCCACAGTTCAAAAGTTTCAGGTTCTAACGATAGTAGTATTATGTAGTTAGGTATTTTATTATATTTTTAGTTATATTTTTTAGTTTTAATGTATTTTAATCGAGGTCTCCGGGGGTCATCTGGGTGTCCTGGTCTCCGCTGACGATCAGGGCTGCAGACATCATCTCTTGGTGCTGATCCACCATCTAATCATAGGAAAGAAACAGACAAATATTAGCGTAGATGCCATTCTACTTACGATGTAACGAGTACATCATGTGTTATGGGAAGTGTTCCCGGTTCCGGTTGATCTAATTAATGCAGCCTAACAATCCTTTAACGGATTTGAATAATAGAAGCGTATTAGTGTGTTATGTGTACGCCAGGGTAAAGAGATGGGTCTTTAATCTAGATTTAAACTGACAGAGTGTGTCTGCCTCCCGAACAGTGTTAGGTAGATTGTTCCAGAGTTTGGGTGCTAAATAGGAAAAGGATCTGCGGCCCGCAGTCGATTTTGATATTCTAGGTATTATCAAACGGCCAGAGTTATGAGAACGCAGCGGACGTGGAGGACTATAATGCGATAAGAGCTCGCTCAAGTACTGAGGAGCTAAACCATTCAGGGCTTTATAAGTAATTAACAAGATTTTAAAATCTATCCGATGTTTGATAGGGAGCCAGTGCAGTGTTGACAGGACCGGGCTAATATGATCATATTTCCTGGTTCTAGTAAGGACTCTAGCTGCTGCATTTTGGACCAACTGTAGTTTGTTGATCAAGCGTGCAGAACAACCACCCAATAAAGCATTACAATAGTCTAGCCTTGAGGTCATAAACGTATGAACTAACATTTCTGCATTTGACGTTGAGAGCATAGGTCGTAATTTAGATATGTTTTTGAGATGAAAAAACGCAGTTTTACAGATGCTAGAAACATGGCTTTCAAATGAAAGATTGCTATCGAACAGCACACCTAGGTTCCTGACTGATGAAGAAGAATTGACAGAGCAGCCATCAAGTGTTAGATAATGTTCTAGGTTGTTACATGTGGGGTTTTTAGGTCCGATAACTAACACCTCTGTTTTTTCAGAATTTAGCAGTAAAAAATTACTCGTCATCCAGTTTTTTATATCGACTATGCATTCCGTTAGTTTCTCAATTTGGTATGTTTCACCGGGCCGCGAAGAAATATAGAGCTGAGTATCATCAGCATAACAGTGAAAGCTAACACCATGTCCCCTGATAATATCTCCCAAGGGTACCATGTAAAGCGTGAAAAGTAACGGCCCTAGTACTGAGCCTTGAGGTACTCCATACTGTACTTGTGATCGATATGATACCTCTTCATTCACTGCTACGAACTGATGGCGGTCAGATAAGTATGATTTGAACCATGCTAAGGCGCTTCCACTAATGCCAACAAAGTTTTGTAGTCTATTTAAAAGAATGTTGTGGTCGATAGTGTCGAACGCAGCGCTAAGATCCAGTAGAACTAATAAAGAGATACAACCACGATCAGATGATAGAAGCAGGTCATTTGTAACTCTAATGAGAGCAGTCTCAGTACTATGATATGATCTAAATCCTGACTGGAATTCCTCACAGATATCATTTTTCTCTAGGAAGGAATATAATTGTGAGGATACTACCTTTGTGTGTGTGTGTGAGAAAGTGACAGTTGAGATTCAAATTCACGAACATTCCGCCATTGTAAGTCAATGGGATTTTTTGCCCGCTTTTTCGTCCGCTGTGCGAACATCGTAGGTCCGATCACTTAGAAAAGATATAGCCGAAATCTCCTCAATGAGCTGGTCGATTTGACACCTCATTCATGGGTCTGTGACAAACGGTGCAGGAGGAGTAGCGAATTGAAATTTTTGTCCAGAAGAAGAATAAGAATAATAATAATAACTAGAATGTACATTTCCTGAAGAAAATGTGAGTGGTGCTTGCAGTGGCAAAACTCGGCGCTGGGCAGATACTACAGTGTTCTGCGCGATTGTAGAGAGCCAACTCCCATGTCTGTATAATGTTGTGGAGCTGAGATATTACTTCTTTATGTTGCTATACAGTTGCTAGGGTTCTTTATGTGGTTGCTAGGGTGTAGCTGCACAGTCACCATGGTGATATTTACAGACTGGTTTTTCAGCCTGAACAAAAGAGGCCACGCCGATATCTATACCAATTTCTGGTGCTGAGAAATTGCTTATTCATGAGTTTGTTCAGTTGCTAAGGTACTCTAAATGGTTGCTATGGTATGGCCATACAGTTTATGGCATGATATTTAAAGACTATTTGACAGTCTGAATCAACAGAGCCCTACCCCGTGTTTCTACAATGTTTTGGTGCTGAACAATTGTTTGTTAATGTCCTTTTATGGTTGCTAGGGTGCTGTAAGTGGTTGCTAGGGCATAGGTATGAAGTTGTCATGTCAGTACTTATTGGCTGCTTGATAGGCCGAGTCAAAAGAGCCCTCCCTGAAGTCTCTGTGACCTCCTGATCCAAAGATATGATCTCACTAATTTTGTGCCAATGTTAAGTCTATGGGACTTTTTCGCCCAAATTTTTTCATCCACCAGACGAACATCGTACACTCAATTACTTATAAAAGATATAGCACACCTCTATAACTGGGAGGTTACTAAGCGTGTTGCTAAGCGGTTGGTAGTTGTCACACATTACTATGTAGTTTTAGTTTTAAGATGAGTCAAATGAGTGTGTGTGAGTTAGGAAGCCCTTCTCTCTCTCTCTCTCTCTAAGGGCCTGCTTGTGTGTGTGTGTGTGAGAAAGTGACAGTTGAGATTCAAATTCACGAACATTCCGCCATTGTAAGTCAATGGGATTTTTTGCCCGCTTTTTTGTCCGCTGTGCGAACATCGTAGGTCCGATCACTTAGAAAAGATATAGCCGAAATCTCCTCAATGAGCTGGTCGATTTGACACCTCATTCATGGGTCTGTGACAAACGGTGCAGGAGGAGTAGCGAATTGAAATTTTTGTCCAGAAGAAGAATAAGAATAATAATAATAACTAGACAAAAAAGTTTGTCGAGACAAACTTTAGGTTGGCTTGAGAAAGCCTAGCCTGAATGTTTAAAGCAGTTGTGAAAGCTTGAAGTTTAAAGGTTTTCAGTTTGAAATAGGCTAGTTAAATGTTCATTTACTAGTTTTTAAAAGGTAAAAGCCAGAAAAAGGTTTATAGCATGATTAGCAAGTGACTAGCATGTTTCTAACATGACTAGCATGTTATTAGCATGTTGCTAGCATGACTAGCAAGTGACTAGCATGTTTTTAACATGATTAGCATGTTACTAGCATGTTGCTAGCATGTTTCTAACCTGATTAGCAAATGACTAGCATCTTGCTAGCATGACTAGCATGTCGCTAGGATGTTTCTAACATGATTAGCATGTTACTAGCATGTTGCTAGCATAACTAGCAAGTGACTAGCATGTTGCTAGCATGTTTCTAACATGATTAGCATGCTACTAGCATGTTGCTAGCATGACTAGCAAGTGACTAGCATGTCGCTAGCATGTTTCTAACATGATTAGCATGTTACTAGCATGTTGCTAGCATGACTAGCATGTCACTAGGATGTTTCTAACATGATTAGCATGCTACTAGCATGTTGCTAGCATGACTAGCATGTCGCTAGCATGTTTCTAACATGATTAGCATGTGACTAGCATGTCGCTAGCATGTTTCTAGCATGGTTAGTATGTTGCTAGGATAGATAGAAAGATTAGAAATATTAGATAGATGAGTTTGAATGGATTAGAAATAGTACATAGAAGGGAAGCTTGATTGAGTCTCAAAGGATTCTGGGAGTTTAAAATGTGTATTTTGACAGTTGAAGTTTGAATTGTCTTGGCTCATTTGAACATTCCGTAATGATAAGTCAATGGGATTTTATAATTTTTAATCTTCAGTTTTATGAAAACTATAAGTCCAATCAGTTAGAAAAGATATAGCACACTAAGTCAGATCAGTCTGAACAGCTGGGCTGAGTTTGGTGATTCTAGCTTGAAAGCTCTAGGAGGAGATGCATTCAGAAATTTAGTCTAAGAAGAATAATAATAATAATAAGCTTAAGTAGCAGATCAGTAGGTTGGCTCTCTCAAGCCAACCTAACTAGACAAAAAAGTTCGTCGAGACAAACTTTAGGTTGGCTTGAGAAAGCCTAGCCTGAATGTTTAAAGCAGTTGTGAAAGCTTGAAGTTTAAAGGTTTTCAGTTTCAAATAGGCTAGTTAAATGTTTATTTACTAGTTTTTAAAAGGTAAAAACCAGAAAAAGGTTGATAGCATGATTAGCAAGTGACTAGCATGTTTCTAACATGACTAGCATGTTACTAGCATGTTGCTAGCATGACTAGCATGAAAATAGCATGTTACTAACATGTTGCTAGCATGACTAGCAAGTGACTAGCATGTCGCTAGCATGTTTCTAACATGATTAGCATGTTACTAGCATGTTGCTAACATGATTAGCAAGTGACTAGCATATCGCTAGCATGTTTCTAACATGATTAGTAAGTGACTAGCATGTTGCTAGCATGATTAGCAAGTGACTAGCATATCGCTAGCATGTTTCTAACATGATTAGCATGTTACTAGCATCTTGCTAGCATGACTAGCAAGTGACTAGCATGTCGCTAGCATGTTTCTAACATGATTAGTATGTTACTAGCATGTTGCTAGCATGATTAGCAAGTGACTAGCATATCGCTAGCATGTTTCTAACATGATTAGTAAGTGACTAGCATGTCGCTATCATGTTTTCTAACATGATTAGCATGCTAATAGCATGTTGCTAGCATGACTAGCATGTCGCTAGCATGTTTCTAACATGATTAGCATGCTACTAGCATGTTTCTAGCATGACTAGAAAGTGACTAGCATGTCGCTAGGATGTTTCTAACATGATTAGCATGCTACTAGCATGTTGCTAGCATGACTAGCAAGTGACTAGCATGTCGCTAGCATGTTTCTAACATGATTAGCATACTACTAGCATGTTTCTAGCATGACTAGCAAGTGACTAGCATGTCGCTAGCATGTTTCTAACATGATTAGCATGCTACTAGCATGTTGCTAGCATGACTAGCATGTTGCTAGCATGTTTCTAGCATGGTTAGTATGTTGCTAGGATAGATAGAAAGATTAGAAATATTAGATAGATGAGTTTGAATGGATTAGAAATAGTACATAGAAGGGAAGCTTGATTGAGTCTCAAAGGATTCTGGGAGTTTAAAATGTGTATTTTGACAGTTGGAGTTTGAATTGTCTTGGCTCATTTGAACATTCCGTAATGATAAGTCAATGGGATTTTATGATTTTTAATCTTCAGTTTTATGAAAACTATAAGTCCAATCAGTTAGAAAAGATATAGCACACTAAGTGAGATCAGTCTGAACAGCTGGGCTGAGTTTGGTGATTCTAGCTTGAAAGCTCTAGGAGGAGATGCATTCAGAAATTTAGTCTAAGAATAATAATAATAATAATAATAAGCTTAAGTAGCAGATCAGTAGGTTGGCTCTCTCAATTCAACCTAATAATAAGTATGCAAGAGAACAATAGTGATGCCTTGCCTTTGGCAAGCACCACTAATAATAAGTATGCAAGAGAACAATAGTGATGCCTTGCCTTTGGCAAGCACCACTAACTAGAATGTACATTTCCTGAAGAAAATGTGAGTGGTGCTTGCAGTGGCAAAATTCAGCACTCGGTTGCTAGGTCGGCAGTGAGTGTTTTCCACGGCACTGCTAGGCAGTTGCTAGGGCATTCGGGGTGGTTGCTAGGTTGTTGCTATGCAGTTGCTAGGGTAATCAGGATGGTTGCTAAGGTGTTGCTATGCGGTTGCTAGGGGACTCAGGGTGGTTGCTAGGATGTTACTATGTGGTTGCTAGGGTGCTTGGGTGGTTGCTAGGGTGTTGCTATGCGGTTGCTAGGGTATTCAGGGTGGTTGCTAGGGTATCCAGGATGGTTGCTAGGGCCGTTGCTAGGGTACCCAGGGTGGTTGCTAAGGTAAATAGGGTGGTTGCTAGGGTGTTGCTATGCAGTTGCTATGGTATTTTGGTGGTTGCTAGGCTACCTGGGGTGGTTGCTATGGTGTTGCTAGGCAGTTACTAGTTGTCACAGATCATTACTATGGAGTTTTATAGAGTTCTTAGTTTGAATTAGCACTTTGCTAATCACTATTAGCATGTAGCTATTCACTGCTAGCATGTGTAGCATGTTTGGAAGTCCTATCTGTTAGCATGAGTCAAAAGAACCAACTCCCAAGTCTATACGACATTCTGATGCAAAGATATAGGACTTGATAAATGGTTGCTAGGGTACTCTGTTTGGTTGTTAGGAAGTGGCTTGGCAGCTGCCAATGATAATACTCCAAAGGCTGTTTGCCAGTATGAATAATATAAACCAACCCCCATGTCTCTATGACATTCAGATTTGAAGATATGCCTGTTTGGGTTTGGGTTGCTAGGGTGCTCGACATTGGTTGCTAGGGAGTGGCTAGGACGTGTCTATGGTGATTCATGATTGGCTGTTTCCTGCCCGAGTCAAACCCCCATGTCTCTATGATATTCAGATTTAAAGATATACCTGTTTGGGTTTGGGTTGCTAGGGTGCTTGATAATGGTTGCTAGGGCGTGGCTAGGAAGTATCTATGGTGAATCATGATTGGCTGTTTGCTGCCCCGAGTCAAATGAGCCCACCCCCATGTCTCTATGACACTGTGATCCGAAGATATCCATCTGGGCTTTTAACATGGCAGTCTATGGGATCAGTTGCTAGGGTGCTATAAATGGTTGCTAGGGCGTGGCTTGATAGCTTCATAATGATCCTGAGAGTCTGATTGGTTGGCTGAGTAAAATGAGCCCACCCCCATGTCTCTATGATATTGTGATGCAGAGTTATGTTTAATGCAAAATTCCTATGTAAATTACCATAGTAGGAAAAACGTGTGCTGTTTCATGGGCCGTCCCTCACCATAGTATGTCAATGGGGCAATTTCGGGGCGCTATAGTGCCCCAGGGGTACAACTTATACCCCATTGCGGGGTATGTTCTCGCACAGCTTGATAGCCTCTCTAAATGTGGTGATTCATGTGTTTCTACGAAATTCTCGCTCTGAGATACGACTCGTCAAAGTTGGCTGCAATGTTAAGTCTATGGGATTTTTGGGTGGATTTTTCGGCCGATTTTTCACCCACTGTACGATTATCGTACACCCGATCACTTATAAAAGATATAGCACACCTCTCCTCAATAAGCCGCACGATTTGACGCCTCACTCATGGGTCTGTGACGAACGGTGCAGGAGGAGTAGCGAACCGAAGTTTTGTCCAGAAGAAGAAGAAGAAGAAGCAGAGTAATAATAATAAGTATGCAAGATAACAATAGTGATGCCTTGCCTTTGGCAAGCACCACTAATAAGTATGCAAGAGAACAATAGTGATGCCTTGCCTTTGGCAAGCACCACTAATAATAATAAGTATGCAAGATAACAATAGTGATGCCTTGCCTTTGGCAAGCACCACTAACTAGAATGTACGTTTCCTGAAGAAAATGTGAGTGGTGCTTGCAGTGGCAAAACACTACAGTATTCTGCGAGATTGTAGAGAGCCAACTCCCATGTCTGTATGATGTCGTGGAGCTGAGATATGGCTTCTTTATGTTGCTATACGGTTGCTAGGGTTCTCTATGTGGTTGCTAGGGTGTAGCTGCACAGTCGCCATGGTGATACTTACAGACTGCTTTTTCAGCCCAAACAAAAGAGGCCACCCCCATATCTTTACCACTTTCTGGTGCTGAGAAATTGCTTATTCATGTGTTTTTTCAGTTGCTAAGGTACTCTAAATGGTTGCTATGGTGTACTATACAGTTTATGGGATGATATTTAAACATCATATATATTTTAAAATTTTGTTAATTACTTATAAAGCCCTGAATGGTTTAGCTCCTTAGTACTTGAGCGAGCTCTTATCGGATTATAGTCCTCCACGTCCACTGCGTTCTCAAAACTCTGGCCATTTGATAATACCTAGAATATTAAAATCAACTGCGGGTGGCAGATCCTTTTCCTATTTAGCGCCCAAACTCTGGAACAATCTACCTAACACTTTTCGGGAGGCAGACACGCTCTGTCAGTTTAAATCTAGAGTAAAGACCCATCTCTTTAACCTGGCTTACATATAACACACTAATACACTTCTAATATTCAAATCCGTTAAAGGATTGTACATCGTAAGAAGAATGGCATCTACGTTTCTTTCTTATTCTAAGATCACCGTAGCCACCCGATCCAGTCCGTACCCAGAGCAGATGGTCACTGCAGTCACCCATATCCAGATCAGATAGTGGATCAGCACCTAGAGATGACCTCTACAACCCTGAACATCAGCGGAGATCAGGACACCTAGATGAGCCCCAGAGACAGATCCCCAGTGAAGACCTCGTCACGTAGACGGCCATTGGGACAAGGCCTTGGGAACCAGATGAGTCCTTTACACAATCTGACTTTGCTGCAGTTGGAATTGAACTGCTGGTTCATCTAGCCAGAGGAGAACTGGCCCCCCGACTGAGCCTGGTTTCTCCCAAGGTTTTTTTTTTCCATTCTTTCACCGATGGAGTTTTGGTTCCTTGCCACTGTCGCCTCTGGCTTGCTTAGCTGGGGACACTTAATTTCCAGCGATATCGTCAAATTTATTGCACAGATACTATTTAAACTGAGCTGAATGATGACATCACTGAATTCAATAATGAAATGCCTTTAACTGAAAATTGAGTGTTTAATCTTGTCATTTTACATTATTGATACACTATTTTCCTATTTTTATATTGGAAAGTTGCTTTGACACAATCTGTATTGTTAAAAGCGCTATATAAATAAAGGTGACTTGACTTGATAAGTGCATACGGTATGGGCAGCTTTCATGTTTTGGAAGGCACTATGAATGCTGAAAGGTATATAAAGCTTTTAGAGCAACATATGCTCCCCTCCAGATCTATTTCAAGGAAGGCCTTGTGTATTTCAGCAGGACGATGCAGAACCACATACTGCAGCAATTACAACAGCATGGCTTCGTTGTAGAAGAGTCCAGATGCTGAATTGGCCTGCCTGCAGTCCAGATCTTTCACCTGTAGAGAACATTTGGCGCATAATTAAACTAAAAATATGTCAAAAATGACCACAAACTCATCAGACAAGAATGGGACCAAATTCCAACACCAAAACTCCAGAAACGCATAACTTCGATGCCCAGACGTCTTCAAACTGTTTTGAAAAGAAGAGGAGATGCTACACCATGGTAAACATCTGTCCCAACTATTCTGAGACCTCTAGCAGGCATCAAATTGGAAAAGAGCTTATTTAGTGGATAAAAGTATAAAATTTCTCAGTTTAAACATTTGTTATATTCTCTATGTTCTATTGTGAATAAAATATTGGCTCATGTGATTTGAAAGCCTTTTAGTTTTCATTTTATTCAAATAAAAAAAAAACTCCCAACATTTCAATATTTTGCCACTGTAACTGTAAGTTTTCCTGGATCCATAAAGGATTATCAGTTACAATTGTTATTGTTTGTTGTGGAGTTTATATCTGTAGAGTGCTATGAAAAGCAAGGAATAGGAAGCAGACTACCAGTCTGTCACTTTTTGATTTGTATCTGCTGATTTTATTCTCAATTATGGTAAATTATTAGTACTTAAAGATGTATTATTTGGATTTTTTCCCCTCAGTGTTTCAAAGGGAATCAGCTGTGTTCTGACCTGAGGAACAAGAAATGCTAAAATGTTGGGGTTGAAGACAGAGAAAGCAATGAAAAAACCTAATTAAATTTAATGTATATTAAAATTACATTACATGTTTATAACACAGTTATACTACATTAATATTAGAATTGTTAACAGAAAAAAAAAAAAAAAAACATCAACTAAATCAACACGAGTGTGAGCTTTCACAATTTCCTTAGAAAATTAATCATTTTCTAAGCCTAATTAAATAACTGGAGACAGAGTTATTTCCCAGCCAACATTGAAATGGGTTATACCTGGGCAGCATGGGTTCTATGTGGGCATGGGCTGAAAATGGGCAATTTATGTGGGTCCCATGTGTGTTTCACAATGTGGGTCCCATATAGGTTTGAACATATGGGACCTTCATGGGATCTATGTGGGCATGGGCTGAAAATGGGCAATTTATGTGGGACCCAAATGTATTTCACAATGTGGGTCCCATATAGGTTTAAACATATGGGACCTTTATGGGATCTATGTGGGCAAAATTATTTCACACTTAAAATACATCCTACAATCTACAGATACAATAGGGGCTACAGCCCATTCTGGGCTTGGCCCCTAATAATGCTAAGAAGAAGAAGATGATGATTTGACCCAGCAAACACGTTAATGTGGGGCCCACATGGGTTTCACATGGGCTACAGGGGTACAGAGTGGGCATGGGCTCAAAATGGGCATCTTATCTGGGGCCCACTTGGGTGGCCCAGCTAGGACCCACATGGGTGAACCCAGGTGGGCATCTTATCTGGGTCCCACTTGGGTGGCCCAGCTAGGACCCACATGGGTGAACCCAGGTGGGCATCTTATCTGGGGCCCACTTGGGTGACCCAGCTAGGACCCACATGGGTGAACAGGTGGGCATCTTATCTGGGGCCCACTTGGGTGACCCAGCTAGGACCCACATGGGTGAACAGGTGGGCATCTTATCTGGGGCCCACTTGGGTGAACCCAGGTGGGCTCCCCATGTGGTTCCCAGTTGGGTAATTAATGGGAAATGTGTGCATGGGCTCAAAATGGGCTGCACATGGGACCCTATTTGTTTTATCAAATATACAAGTGCAAAAATAATTAATCCCATGGGGTGATTACATGTATATATATATATATGCACATATGTGTCTTTAAAATTATTTTAATAATTGTTTTGACACTTGGATTACTTTAATCAAAAAAATTACTTTTTATTACAGTCTATGATTCCAACACTCATTCTACCCAATTTTCCACTGACATTTAGCCAAAAAAAAAAAATGCTGCCACTTTAATTGTCCTAACAACTCGAGATCTCCCGAGTTCCATCGAGATCCCATTCCCCACGACATCAAACTACCGCGAGATGCAGCCCTGCCTCGATCTGCATGCAGCGTGGATCCCGTGAGATTTCATTCAGCAATTCCCATCCCCCACGCGCTGCATCGCGCCGACGCCATTACTACTCTCTGAATGCTTTGCTGTAATTTTCGAGAGAAGACGTTTGCCGTCAGTGTAACCAAGGTAAGAATTACAATTTTAAAACTGAAAATGTAGAGCATGTAATTACATTGTTTACAAACCATGATGTTAACCGAAACATAGTTTGGCTTTTGTCACGTTAGAATTTAGACTTCATACTCAGATCGCGCCATATTTTTCCTCTTATTTCTGGCGCCAATGTCTAACGTTAAACGATAATGCTGTATTGATGTTCCCTACGCCCTCTAAAACAAACAAACAAAAAAACACTAAAAAAGCTCAAACTGCAAAGTTTGGCAGCGGGCTGTGTGCTCACGATACAAGGAAGATTACTAGGACGATGTGAAATGGCTTATAGCAGAGAAGCTAACATTAGTGTAAATAAGATACGTTAGCCTGGGACAGACCTCGATTTGAACTAAACAAGGCTGTTGTACTTTTAACAATACATAAAATACAATAATAGTACAACAATATTTAATATTTATCATGCAAACAGGAGTTTCTGCCTTATATAAATCTGCAACAGTTTGCATTCGGGTGTTATTATAAATCATACAAATGTTTTTGCCTAAATTAGAATTTTAATTTTTTTTAAAGAAATAAGCATTTTTCTTACAGAAAGTAATCGGACGGTCTTGGATGTTGATGCAGTGGAGCAGAAATTGGCAGACCCCACCTTCTTCCAGAAACAAGTGGTATGTTCTAACGTGATCATTTAGCAGGTTCACAGGGCTGAACATTAACGTTTTTGCACCCAAGTCACAGTACTGTGCTGAAGTCTTAGGCCACCATTTTGTTTCTTTCATTTTTTTTTAATACTGCCTATAAATTAGCTGTATTTTCTTGTTGTATTCTAATAAAAAAAACTCTGAGATAATCATTATACCATTTCCAAAACAACAAATGTAATGGTGGCCTAACACATTTTCACAGTACTGTAGCTGTTTTGCTATAGAGAATATTTTTGTAGCACAGGCAACACAATTGTAGTACAAGTATAAAACGCTCTCGGTTACTAACGTAACCTCGGTTCCCCGAAATGAGGGAACGAGACATTGCTATGGGAAATACCTTTTCCTCGAATATTACTGAAGCCTTATTGAATCACGCCAGTAAAACTGGCCAATGACGTTCAAGCGCGCGAAATATGAGCGGGATCCCACTCTATATAAGGCAGTGCTTGTACGTCATCCATTCAGAATCTTTGACTGAAGCAACTTGGCATTCTAAGATCCTGAGCTCGGTGACACGGCAATAACAGCAATGTCTCGTTCCCTCATTTCGGGGAACCGAGGTTACGTTAGTAACCGAGAGCGTTCCCCTTCAATTCGGTCACTCTACATTGCTATGGGAACGTATAAAATCCCGCCGTGTCACAGCGATGGAGCCTGGTTCGACAAGTATGTCAAGTTTTACATCCAGAGCCGTAATGAGAGCGGCAATGATATTGGCGCTCTTCGTAAACACAGCTCAGGTCTACAGGACCTAGTCGAAACCATGTAAAAGTCAGGGGGCGCGGCAGCAAGACGATGCCACGTCACACCAGGGGCGGAGTTAACTCCGGTGAAACAGAGAAGTGAAATGGCGGCGGCTTCGGCGCTTTCACATATAGATTAATTGTTTAATTTTAATGAAATCATGTTATGATGCACTGCCGTATCGGTATGATGGTGGCCAAGTCATAAAGACGTGGTGAACTATACCATAACACTGTGATAACTGACGTGAACAGCATTGAATTAGTGGTGCATTAATACAGGGTGTATACGACCTAGTCGAAACCACTCTGATACACGTCTCAGATCATAGCTGAGGTTGAGTAGGCGCGTGCACTGACAGTACATGCGAGGCCAGCGACGACACATCTAGGTTATAAAACCTCGCGAAAGTGCTGGGTGACGACCAGCCTGCCGCCATACAAATGTCCTGGATAGACATGCCATTTGCCCAGGCCCAGGAGGACGCGAGTCCGCGGGTTGAGTGGGCCCGAACCCCTATTGGACATTCCACGCCCTTAGAGCTATAAGCCAAAGCAATTGCGTCGACGATCCAGTGTGACAGCCTTTGCTTGGACACAGGCAATCCTTTTGTACGTCCACCAAAACATACAAATAGCTGCTCCGAGAGTCTGAACTGTCTAGAGCGCTCAATATAAGTACGCACCGCGCGTACAGGGCACAGCAGGAGTGTATTAAGCGGCTCCGTCCCGGCCGGTGTTTCGGGGCGGAAAGCAGATAGTGTTATCACCTGCGCTTTAAATGGAGTCGAAAGCACTTTAGGCACATAACCTTTTCTAGGCTTCAAGGTGAGTCTGCAATCACCTGGTCCGAATTCAATACACGAGTCGTCAGTTGAAAGCGCCTGCAGGTCTCCAACTCGCTTAACAGAGGCCAGCGCGAGCAGGAGCGCTGTCTTGAGAGAGAGCGCTCGTAAGCTCGCTGATTGTATGGGCTCGAACGGGGGTCCCGTGAGAGCGTCAAGCACAAGCGCCAAGTCCCAAGTGGGTAGGGTAGAAGGGCGAGGAGGGTTCAGCCTTCTTGCTCCTTTTAAAAATCGTATGATCAGGTCATTTCTGCCGATCGGGCGATTTTCGATGTGCGCGTGAAAGGCTGTTATAGCGGCCACATACACTTTCAATGTGGATGGCATACGACCACTATCAAATCGTTCTTGAAGGAAGGCAAGGATTATTGGTATTGGACAGCTGATTGGGTCTTCGCCCCGCGATACGCACCAACTTGAAAAAACTCTCCATTTATGTGCGTAAAGACGTCACGTGGAAGGAGCCCTGGCCTCAGAGATAGTGTTCAACACCCGCTGAGGAAGTGCGTCTGTTACTGGCAAGCTCCGTCGAGCGGCCAGACATGAAGGCTCCATGACTCCGGATTCGGATGCCAAATCGTTCCTTGTGCTTGAGAGAGGAGGTCTCTCTTCAGTGGGATAATCCATGGGGGGGCTACCAGCATCTCCACCAGTTCTGGGAACCACGGCTGATTGGGCCATTTCGGTGCCACTAACAGAACAGATTCCTTTTCCTCTCTGATTTTGCAAAGCACGCGAGGCAGAAGCTTCACTGGAGGAAAGGCATACTTGCGTACTTTCGGCCAGCTGTGAGCTAGTGCATCCACTCCCAGGGGAGAGTGTATCAGTGAATAAAACAGCGGGCAGTGAGTGTTTTTCGCTGATGCGAAGAGATCCACCTCTGCCCTGCCGAATACACTCCAAATCATATTGACTGTCAGAGGGTGTAATCTCCACTCCCCGTGGATTATCCCGCCTCTCGACAGTAAATCCGCGCCGTAGTTCAGGCGTCCGGGGACATGTACTGCCCGGATGGAGAGGAGGTGTCGATCTGCCCACAGAAGGAGGTCTCTCGCCAGCTGCAGCAGCGGTCGCGAGTTCACACCGCCTTGGTGATTTATAAAGGCCACCACTGTCATGCTGTCCGTCCTGATGAGAATGTGACGTTGAAGAATGTCTGGAAGAAAGCACTCGAGCGCTAGGTGAACAGCACGGAGCTCCAGACAGTTTATGTGCCATGACTTCTCCGTTTCTGACCACGTCCCGAAGGCTGGTCTGCCATCGCATACGGCTCCCCAGCCCGTACTCGACGCATCTGTCGTAACATTCTTTCTCCTGGTCACTTGACCAATACGAACACCCCGGCGATACAGAGCCATATCGCGCCAAGGGTTCAGTGTATGCAAACAGTTGCGCGTCACTTTGATGCGCAAGGTGCCCGTGCACCATGCGTTCTGTGGCACCCGGCTCTTTAACCAGAGCTGAAGCGGACGCATATGTAGGAGCCCTAGATTGCACACTGTTGAGGCAGCAGCCATCTGGCCGAGGGTCCTCTGAAAGCATTTCAGCGGGGGAGAACGCCCTAATTTGAAGACTGCGAGAGAACTGATCAGTTTTTGTGAGCGCTCCTCCGACAGACGCGCTCGCATATTGATTGAGTCCAGCTCCGCTCCTAAAAAGGAAATTTTCTGGCTCGGTATCAGCATGCTCTTTTGCATATTTACAGTCAGCCCTAAGCTCTGAACATGAGCGAGGAGTCTGAGTCTGTCGCTGAGCAGCGCGCTCTCTGATTGGGCTAACACTAGCCAGTCGTCCAGATAGTTCAGGATGCACATTCCGTTCTGCTTCAGAGGAGAGAGAGCAGCATCTATGCATTTCGTAAATGTACGAGGGGCCAGACATAAGCCGAAGGGCAGGACCGTGAATTGGTACGCTATCCCTTCGAATGCAAATCTCAGGAAGCGCCTGTGGCGGGGGGCTACCTGGATGTGAAAATAAGCATCCTTTAAATCCACCGAGATAAACCAATCTCCCGGTCTGATATGTGAGAGGATTTGTCTCAGCGTAATCATTTTGAATGAGCGCTTTGAAAGCGCGCGATTCAGAGGCCTCAGGTCCAAGATTGGGCGGAGTCCGCCGTCTTTCTTTGGCACCAGAAAATATCGACTGTAGAAGCCGCTCTCGCGGTCTGTGAGAGGCACTGCCTCTACCGCGCGCTTTGCGAGAAGTTTGTGTATTTCCTCTCGCAGAACTGAGACATTCTGCTCCCGCACAGTGGACATTAACACACCGTTGAAACGGGGCGGTCTGCGAAAGAACTGAAGCGTGTAGCCGTTCTTTATTGATTTCATAACCCACTCTGATACCCCTGGCAGTCCCTGCCACGCTTCTGTGAACTGTGACAGCGGGCGAGGCGGACTGCACACCGTGAGGGATAACTTGCCGTTGGGGGGCGGGGAGTTTAATACCACACGAGTGTGAGAGTGAGTGATGTGGGAGAGGGGAGTGAGAGGAGGAAAATTGCCCTGATATTGAGGTGATTTTTGTATTTTTTTTTACTTTATTGCACTGCACTGTGGAACAGTCAAAACACAAACATGACAATCGTTCTTGCCGCCCGCAACAGGCAGGGGGGCGTGGTGAACACACACAGCGGAGCGAGCAGACTTTCTCAGTGGCTCGTCTTCTGCGCTGAGTGCAGCTTTCCTCCTCCGAGAGACAGCATCAGGAACGCGGCTTTGATCCCGGAGCCGGTGGCCTGCTGTCTCTTTCAGGGCGGGGTTTCTGGCCCTTGGAGCCCTGGCGGCGCTTCGGCCATGGCTGTCTTGGTCTCACCGCCGGCTCATGCTCGCGCCGAACAGCAGTAGGAGGGGCGAACGGTCTTCCCGAGCGCTGCGCTGAGGAGGAGCGGGAACGCGCAGGAGGGTTCGCGCCGGCGCGCTTTGGTAAGAAGTGGCTAATGGCCTTCGACTGCTTCTGCGCTTCAACGAAGCGCTCCGTGAACGTCTCTACCGCCGCTCCAAAGAGACCTGAGGGATTCACTGGAGCGTCCAGAAGAGCCGTCTTCTCCGAGTCTTTTAACTCGGTCAGAGTCAGCCACAGGTGACGATCCAGCACTACCAGATTACCCATATTGCGGCCGATCGCTCGAGCTGTCACCTTCGTCGCTCTGAGGGCCAGATCTGTGGCGCGTCGGAGCTCTTTGAAGACTTCAGGGTCCGGGCCACCTTCATCCAGGGACTGAAGGAGCTTGGCCTGATACACCTGAAGTATCGCCATCACATGCAGCGTTGAAGCTGCCTGGCCCGCCGCTGAAAAAGCCTTGCCAGCGAAGTTTGCGGTGGCTCGGCAAGGTTTAGATGGGAGAGACGCGTTGTTTCGCACCCTCCAGTTGGCCGCGGCTGCAGGACAGAGGTGGGCAGCGACAGCTTCCTTCACAGGGGGGAGATTAACATACCCCGCTCGGTCAGCGCCGTCCACAGACGACAGAAGGGAGGATCCCGGATTGTGCACTCGACTGGTCAGCGGCGCGTTCCACGACTTCGCTATCTCGTCGTGCACCTCCGGGAAAAAGGGGCCGGGCCTCCGCGGGGTGTCCTTTCGGCCGCGATCCGACTGGAGGAACCACTCGTCCAGACGGCTTCTGGCCGGCTCGGTAGGAGGCGCCCACTCCAGACCGAGCTCATCAACTGCCTTGGTCAGGACGCGGAGGAGCTCAACATCACTGTGATGGAGGTCCCCCGCGTCACTGATGGGCGCAGTGTAATCCAGTGGGCTGTTGGACCACTCCTCTCTCGCAGACGCTGCCACCGAGATGGCATCATCCTCATCCTCCTCCGTGGCTCCGAAAGACACCACATCTTGCGCGCTGGGGGAGGGGCGGAGATTAGCGGCCATGAAGCGCACTGGAAGGGGACCTGCAGCAGGGGGGTGAGGAGCGCGTGGGCACTGAGCCGGCGCGGTCTCGTCACCCGACCCGGACAGATCCGCATCAGTAACTCGCGGCACTTTACTCCTTGGCTCAAAAGAGGCTGCAGAGGAAGAGCGCGGCAGAGCTTGTTGGGCGAGTTCATCGCCTTGGACGATGGCCACACGGAGCCAGAGAGTCCGGAGACTCATATCTCCGCAGTGGGGGCAGTCCGACCCCCCAAGCGCCGCCTCTGCGTGGGCGCGACCCAGGCAGAAGACGCACGATTCGTGGCCATCAGAGAGTTCGATTGGCTCTACGCAGGAGAGGCAATCGCGAGAGGTCATCTTTATCCGTCCGAAGCTCACCGGAACACAGCAGGGGAAGAGAAGGCGTGTCCGCTGCAGAGTGTAGATCACGGTGAGTAGAAGATCGTTGATAGGCTTCTTGCTGAAGGAAAAAATTCTGAATGGATGACGTACAAGCACTGCCTTATATAGAGTGGGATCCCGCTCATATTTCACGCGCTTGAACGTCATTGGCCAGTTTTACTGGCGTGATTCAATAAGGCTTCAGTAATATTCGAGGAAAAGGTATTTCCCATAGCAATGTAGAGTGACCGAATTGAAGGGGAACATCTGTTACAGAGGTCACTGCATAGGAATTATGGAAGTGTTCCATAGGAATTGAGAGTAATAGACTTGTATGGACTTGATACACACAGTAGATCTGGGGGGAAATGTATTTGCAATTATTCGGGGTTAATTTTTTGTGTTGTCTCCCCAATAATAATAATCTTGTTTTCCATTAGGTTTCTGTGGTGGTAGAAATTGGAGGCAGTACTGTGGATGAAGCCACGAGAAGAATGAGGGCCTTCCTTTTGGACCACCCCTTATCCAGAGAGTTCAATTTTGTTAGCCGGCATGGAAAGTGAGAGTTTTGGGGGCTCAAACTGCTTGAGGTTGTATAAGGTATGTTTACTTGCTGTTGGATTATTAACGTTCATGTGCAAACAGAGGTTATTTGGTAGAGTTGAGTTTGTTCTTCATAAATCAGTGGAATCAAATCAGTTTGATTGAATGCAAATAATTGTCCATATTTGAACAAGCGATACCCCAAAATTATGAGAATATGAACCAGGTGTACTGCTTATTTTAGTGATAAGTAACTGTTCATTTGTGGTGAAGCGATCACAAAAAGAGTTTATAATAAATAACATTCAAACTTTATTAAAGACAAGTATACTAATACAAATGAAGTGGTAATAAAATAAGAACATCAGATGCAAAAACCGTCTGAAATTTTCAGGCTCTTATGTGTATGTTCAGTTATTTCACTGTAATGGCAATGAATTGAATGATGACCTATATTTGCCTGATAAAAATTTTTGTAAAGAAAATTTCAGATGGACATATTTTGACATTTGTTATTAAATGAGACGACATAATTTTTTTTGTGTGAACTATGCCTTTAAATGTTGCCCTGTGCCCTTGTTTACACAAATCCATTTATGATAGAATATTATATCCAATACCATTATTGTACATCCTGAAAAAATGTAAAAATGGAGATGACTGCTTATTTATTGCAAGGGCTTAAATATGGAAATTAATCTATCTTTAATGCTTTTGATGTGCTTTACAGGAAGCTTGAAAAAAATTCTCTTAACCAAATTACCAGAAAAGAGGCAGAAAAGTCAGTGTCAAAGTGGCTAATCGGTGACGGGAGGAAACCGTTCTGCGAAGTCACGTAGTAGAGAGCAAGATAGGTGAGTCTTAAGATATTTGTGATTATTAAATGGAAATGCAATCTTTAAAAAGACAAGAATCGTCTGTTTTAACTGAAAAAGTGGCACAGTGGTTGATTAATTGTTGTCTTTTCAAAGGGCCATTGGGAGAGCGAGGACAGAGGTGTGAGGAGCTGCTCGGTTGGTTTGTTTGTTTGTGAAAATGTATTTTCAGATATGTGTATACAAACTATACAAGTTATTCAAAATAATGTTTGGCAGGAGCTTCACTTTAACTTTTTTTAAGATGCTTATGTTTTATAAAGTTGTAAATACACAAGTTATAATGGTCATGTTCAAATTATTCCAACGAAACCTTGTTTAAAGCATGCAGAATACAAGTTATGAAGATTTTTTTTTTTTTTTACAAGAAATAAAGTTTTTCAGAAGCTTAAAATTAACACTTTTTTTTTTTTATACTTGTTTTATAAAGTTGTAAATGTACAAGTTATGATAGTAATGTTTAAATTATTCCAAATAAACTTTGCTTAAAAGCATGAAATACTGGTTTCAGTTTATTGAATACCTTTAGCATTTTAGTGGATTTAATGTTTGTATTTAGGGGTGTACTGTAAAATAAGGTAACCCAAACAGACATGTTAGCCCATGTGTATACTTGTTGTGGCCCATAAGAGACCTACATGAGACCTAGCTGGGTCCCATCACTAACCCATGTAGGCAGACTCATATAGGCACCAAATGGGAGCTACCTGGTTAACCCGTATGGGCCCTACGTGGAGCCCATCAAGGGCCCATCATCAGCCCATCTGGGCTAACCCATGTTGGGCCACCATGGAAACTGAGGACAAAATTAGCTAGGTCCCAGTTGCAACCCCTATGGGCCACACATGGATGTGTTGGCTGGGGATGCTTCTGCCAAACTTTCCTGATGACCCTTTCTGCACGGATTCTTAGAAGTGCTAGATGATCTGTCAAATACTAAATAGTGCTTGTAGGTAGAAGACATTTTGACACACTTTCACACTGAATGGTTTCTCTGTGGAAACCTCAAAACAGTCTATCATTGCTTTTCTGTGTCCAAAGGAGTTGAGAACCCGTGTAATAAAGGTTCCCAAGTTTGGCATACCTGTATAATGCTTTACTTTAAGATCACTGAAAAGCTATCAGACATCCTGAGTTTATGCCACAGCAGTCAGTTTTCTTCTGCACACACACAAGTTACATTCAGTCAGTGACACTGAGTGGTGTCATGTGTAGCTGACCATCTCCTCCAGCCTTCAGTGTGTAGCCGACCATCTCCAGCATTTAGTATGTAGCTGACCATCTCCTCCAGCCTTCAGTGTGTAGCCGACCATTTCCTCCAGCCTCCAGTGTGTAGCCGACCTCGTCCTGCAGCCTTCAGTGTGTAGCCGACCATCTCCTCCAGCCTAGTCTCAGCTGGCTGTGTTTTTTTTCTTAACTGCTCCCACTTACTGTTTAGTCACACCTAGCCTAAGTATGAAATGAAAATGTACAAAAATATAGTCAGTACTTTTTAAAATTGTAAGAAATAAAAATGAGAAACATTAGAAATTTATTTTAGTGAAGTATTCAGTTTAAATTACACTTGAGTTAAGTACAAACCCCCAAAACAATATTTAATTTCAGTAACATTAGTGAAATAAAATAACTCTTTACACCTATGCACAAAACGATTGCAAGACATTTCATGGTACATGACCCGTTTCTGCTCACCTGCTCCCTGTCAGGGTTCGGCCCTGACACTCTGTTTACCGTGTGTGTTTTGTTAGCACATGGCTTTGTTTTTGTCAGCCATGTGCTTCTCTAGCCCCTCCTCCTCGTTTCAACTTTACCACACCTTCTTGTTAGCCTTGTTGAGTCCTTGTTAGTGTATTGCTTTCACCTGTTTCTCATGTGCTTTCTGCCCTATTTATAAGGCCTTTTGCTCTATTGTATCTGCCGGTTCGTTGTCATTCTCATCCCTCCTGTCACTGTCTTTGTCGCTGCCTGTGGATGTGGCTGAGTACGTGTGTCTGTCTCCTTCTCTGGTTGGTCTTGTGTTCTTGTCTTGTTTAGTCCTTTGTGGTTCAATGTTCTTGTCTTGCTCCTTCTTTTGCATTTTTGTTTGTTTTCGCTTTTATTTGAATAATTTCAGTTCTTGTCCTAATCTTGTTTAGTATTTGTTTGCTATATTTAAGTTAGTTGTCTTGGTTAAATGAGTAATGATTTCTTATTTATTTTGTTACCCTCCTTTTTATTAGCTCTTTTTCTTTTATTTATCCCCCTGCCTGCTTTGGAGTAATCTGTGTGCCTGTGGAGCCTTGTCTTGTCTCTTTGTGTTAGAAGTCCTGTACTGACCTGTTCCTGTGAGTCCTGCCACTTGTTCTCCATGCCTGACACTTGATTTGCTTCGGAGTTGGCAGTCAACAAGTATCTGCGCTCTGCTCTATGGTGCCTTGTTTGGTTCTCTCTATCTGCCTGGTCTTGCCGCTCCTTTTGCTGCTATTGTAATCTGCCAGTTGTTGTCCGAGACTGTTCCAGTGGTCTTCCCCAGCTGTCTCATTGTTTGTGTTTTTGATGTTACATGTGCACATCACTTCCCTCTTGTATCAGTCTGTTTTTGTCAAACCTTTGTTATTCATTCTGCTATTGGGTCCTCCTTCCAGATCCCTGACACTCCCTGGTTATTTTAATAGCATTGATAACCCTAAATAACATGTGAATATAATGTTGGCTATTTCAGAAAACCTAAAATAAGCACATCTAAAAAAAAAAATCTCTTACTTAACTTTATGAAAATGTCGCGGGTAAACGATAAACTGAGATGTGTTGGCAAATATGATGATTTTGCATATCACCGCTGCAACCCAGGCCATCCGACGCGCCGACCTCTTGTTGTCTAGTCTTTTTTTTTTTTTTTTTTCAAATGTGAGACCTGAAATATACGCGGTCAAGATGAACAGTTCAGACCTCTCAAAGTAGAACAGATACTACAGCTGTGTCCCAAGTATACACACTTCGGAGTGCATGGACTTTGTTGTGCTTGTATACCGGTTAAAAGATCCGAAAATTCATAACTCACATCTTAATCGTCCATAAGTGCCCTGTAAATAGCGAATGCATAATAACCTCCTATCTGGATAGATGTTTTTAGAAGTCCTGGATGCTCTCCCACCGGTGACCGTCCTCTCAGTCAAGTCCGTGCCTCTTGAGGCTCGATTGTGATATATTCAGGTTCAGAAAACAAGTTATTATTGTTAATCAATGACTCAGAGACTTGTTTAAGAAAGTTAACGAATCACCAAAGCATTGGTTTCGTTTTATTAAAATAACAGCAAGTAGTCTTCACCACGAAATGTCGGCCCTGACAAAAAGTCTAACAAGCATTTATATAGTTCTCTCTGTCACTGCTTGCAACTGCCCCCCCCCCCCAAGCCTATATGTCTAAACCACAATATAACACATCTAGCAGGTGTGATGAGCATCTTGTGCCACGATTAGCTAGAAATTCCACCTTGCACCAAGATGCATCCTCTTGCTTTTAACCGTTATGTTACAAAAATAAGCATAGCAAATACATAGCAGTTAAACCCACAAAGTTATCTGCCATTTCAACACAGGATACACTTTTACACAGCTTTCAACACTCATATTTTAATAACAGAATTCTGGAGTTTCACTGTCTCTAAATCATTTGTTAACTTTTGTAATTCGGCTGAGAAATCACATAACCCAATCATCTCTCTTATCAATTTCATTATTCTCTTATTCGTTGACTCTTGTTTCCTCATTAATCTCAGAATTGCCTTCATTTTGACATTTACATTTACATTTAATCATTTAGCAGACGCTTTTATCCAAAGCGACGTACAAATGAGAACAATAGAAGCAATCAGACCATCGAGAGTGCAGCAGTATCCAAGTGCCATGACAAGTCTCAGTTAGTCCAGCACAGTAGACGTAGCTAGTTTTTTTTTTTTTTAAAGACAGACAGACATAATAGGTAAGGGTTAGTATTAGTTGATCAGGTGCTGGCGAAAAAGGCTAAACATTTTGAAGATGGTCTTCTGGTCTTCTCGCTCTCTTTTGGGCCCGTCTGCGACGTTCCTTCTTCTCCTGTTTCTTGACCTCCCTACTCCAGTTTCTTTGTATCCCTTGAACTAAAAAATCATTAAAATCAACTTCTATTTGATCTTTTTCACGGTCTTGTTAGAGGGTTGGTTGGGAAATCTCATACCAGATGAATCAAGATCTGATTTCACACCCTCTCTTGAGGTTTTCCGATCCAAATCTCTAGTAAATTGAGCATCTACCGGCAGTCTATCCTCAACACATTTCATAAAAGTTGTGCCAAACTTATTACTTGTAAAAAATTTTCTCAATATATACATCAAAAATGTTTTTCCATCTCCTTAAAAATGTAACTTCTACAAATCTCCTCATTTCCCAACTTTTATAGGAAGAGGGTCTAGTTTTCTAGGGCTATCGTGCATGAAGCATTCATTGATGTTCTCATCTCTATCCACAAGGACTCGCAATACCGCCAGGGAGAAATAGACTCGTCCTGCGATTCTGGGCCTATACTAGGCCTCATACAAAAATCGGCCTAGAGTTTCCCTGGTCAATTGACCGTCCATTCCCTGTAGAGGCCTGTAAAAGAAATTAGGACCATCAATAAAGCCCAAGCCGAACACACCTGTACTCACAATCATCTTAAATTCTTTTCCATTCCATTCTTCATTCTCTTCTTGTTCTAAGAACTCAAATAATTGGAATATTATCAATGACCGTCCAGATCTTGATCTTGGTTTTTCAAATTGACGCCCCAGTACACAAAATTTGACCCACCAGGGCATATGGTACACCCCATTATCATCTCTTTGTAATGTTATGTCAATAAAACCATTCATTTTTAATTGTCATCTTACACATATTCCATGTCTTGCAGTCATACTATGTACTTGGGTGCAAATGGGAACCATTTTACCCAATCCATTTAATACATTATTAACAGGCACTTTCATGCATCTAGGGCAATGCCGTTGCCCATTGATTAACTCAAAAAATAATTGTCTTGTGGAATTGCCACACCCGTAACAAATTTGTCTTTGCCTATGGCTCTTCCTGTCTCTTTCGGTTCTGCAGGATGTTTTATATATTATCTGATTCAGCTCTCTCCATCCTGCCAGTTCCTGTAAGTTAGGCAGAGAATGGTTCGGCTGAGTTCACATCTATTATTCTCCAACAACACCTTATACATTCATTGATTTTCTTTTTCATTTTATCCCATCTATTCATCAATATCATTATACCCATTAAAAGAACATGTTCGTTTTTCAAATAACATCCCAGTAAAAATGCACTTAAAGTCATAACTCCTATAATTATCCAAAGATTAGCTTCTTTCCCATATTTAGCAAATAACACTCCCATCGGGTATATTGCATCAACCACAATAATTGCTATTTCACACCACATGACAAAATCATTTTTCCCCGTAACTTTCATGGTCACATCTATACACAATTTGTATATACTGGTCAAGGTTAACGCTATCAATCCCCTAGTACCCAGTATTTTGCTCCATCCTTCTGATACCACAATTAAATGGCAAACCAGAATAATTTTACTAAGCCTCTTCATTAATATTATTCTAATTAATTGAAAACATCCAGTTCTCATGTGCCACCAGAGATTTTTGTTCACTCCTTGAATTAACATCCATAAAAAATATATTCCATATTCACAAAGCTGAATAAAAGTTTCGGAAATTGCCTGAGGAAATTCTCCTACTTTGTCAGTCGTTCCGTTTATGGTTTGGTTGTTTGTCCCGTTGGATGCCATACTAAGCTTTATCAATATTAGATCTCTGTTGGTCTTACCGTGAACAATTGTTCTCAAAAAATAATATTTATTTTGTTTAGTTTATTTTATTTTCAATATGCCCAATGCATATATCTCAAGGTTTCTCAGTTACCAGTTACCGGATGCCCCCCTCAATGATGAGTGGTCTTTTGTTCGGTTGTCATACCCTATATTTTCTATACATTCTATACATTCAACAATGAACAATAAAATTAACCCTAGTACTGTTAGCCCTCCATACAGAGCATACCATCCTACATTAATCAAAAAACTTAATCCATTCCAAATATCTTTCGTAATGAAGTTTTTATTCCATCAATGCCTGTCCTCACAAACTCTCCAGGAGCCTCATACCATCTCGGAATGCCTAAAATCCGTTCACCTAAAATCTCTATGCTGGTGTTACAAAAACTTTCTTTCATCCACTCAAGACCTAAATAATAAGTTTCATCCTTTCCTTTACACCATTTTTCTTTACAATGTTTCCTCTGAATGATATGAGATAAATCATCAATCGTGATAGCATCAAGACTTGTCAAAGGCACATTTTTTCCTCCCTTGGGGACTCTATACCTGATCAGGCTGTTGCCAGCGATCTGGGCTGGAGCATGTAACATCTTCCATTTCAGATTTCTATCTATTATTCTGATGACTTCTCCCGTTCCATAACTCTTCTCATATCTGTTAGCTATATTACTCTTTTTAAAAGTCCAGGGTAAGGGAACTAGGCCATTACCCCAGTAACATAAGACTGACGCCATCTGATTAACTGTGATGGGATCGTGACCCGCAGCACATATTCCTAATACCTCGCTGCACTCACGCCCTGACACCCCATATATGCCATCTTCTAAGAAAACTAATTTATATCTAAAAACTCCTTCACCATTCCTTCTGAGAAGGTTTACTCTTTTCATATATAGCTTCCTCCTTATACTCAAAACTTCTTTTGTTCGATTTCCTATAACAGGATCTGTGCCGTTAAGAAAATCATCACAATTCATCTTTTCTTCATCTTTATCACAAAAATTGGCATAAGAGAAATCATTATAATCTGTTTTTGTGTAAAAATATTTCTTCCCATGTCTCTTTTTACTCAGCTCTTCACTCACGCATTTATCTATCCTCTTTACATTATTCTCATAATGTTCTTTAATTTCCTTTTCTGTTTTTAATATCGTATTTAATTCCATTCTAATCAGATACACATCCATTTCCCATTTTGCGTTATCTCGTAAACAATCTACCACATTCTTTTCTAGAGCGGACCTCATGGGCCATAACATAATTTTCTTTGTGTGGTTATCAATTGCTAGCAAAAAGTAACAGGTTCCTGCTTTTGTAGTGGGGCGCAGCGGCCCTGCAAAATCTCTGCTTACCTCCTGACCAGGATATTCTTTTGGCAATTCGCTGTCCTGGCTCCCCTTAGCAGTCATACATTTTCTGCAAATCCTGCAGTCTTTCCTTACTTCCCTGTATCGAGTGCGCAAGTTAGGTATCTTTAAATTACGTAGCCTTAGTTCCATCTGAATCATATTCACACTCGGATGATTCAGCTCGTCATGCATTTTCTGAAACAACTCGGTTATTTCCGGCATTTTCACTTGGCCAATCAGTTTGTCTACTTCTCCATTCCCCAGAGCCGCTTCACTATCTTGCCTCATGTGCGACACCTGGTGGTAACAATGGACGTTTACCTTCTGCAATAATTCGGCAATTCGGATCCATTCTTCCTTATGAGCCATTGGCTTATTACGGGCGGTGTGGTAACCGTTTGCTTTCCAAGTTTCGAATTCTTTGTTAATGCCGTCTGTCACATATTCTGAATCACTAGTCAGAACAATTTCTTTATGCCCTAACTCGACTGCTTTCTCGAGCGCTTTCATAACTGCTGTAATCTCAGCAAGTTGAGCTGAGCCTTTTATTTCACCATCTGATGATGTGATCAGCTGCCCACCGTGTTTGACCAAAAATCCCCATTTCACTTTTCCAGCTCTCTCACTTCCGTCTGTGAAATACTTTGGGAGATTTTGGTGTTTGTCATGGTATTTGGTCATCTTATCCTCACATTTAAGTTTAACCATCCCCCAATCGAGTTGCATATCTCCTAAAAGAAGTCCCCATTGATCCCAGCGCTGGACGTTAATTCTAATCAAATTCTTCTTTATTCTGGCCAGCTCTCCAGCCATTGAAAAAATATTTATTGGCTGTTCTTTGGCTACAGCTTTAAGCTGTAACAGATGTCTTGTGACTGCAGCTAACACGTTCTCTGGACCATTCTGATCATAGCGTTTCATTGTCGCCTCCTGCTGGTGAGTCAGGAAGGAAATGGGCGCTCGCCCCCCTTCGTTCGACAACGTCAGCATGACCTCATCGTCTTGCTCAGTCACGTGAACATGCAATGGGAGAGTTTTGTCTCTTCGCTCTAACTCCCCACTCTCCAAAGCCATTCTAATCAATTTCTGTCTAGCTTGCTCCATTTGCTCTGTCCATTTCCAGCTACCCTCCTTGGTTCCGCTGTATAAGACCTTTGCTTCTCTGGAGTACTTTGGTATAAGCTCTCTGACATAGTTTAGTGTTCCTAACAGCGACTGCAGCTGCTTCCGCGTTCGAGGCAGCCCTGAACCCAGCATTTCCTCTAGCTTCGCCCTCGTGCTAGTAGTGAGGGCTTTTGTGTCTTTTCCCAGTTTAAATCCTAGGAAGTCTACCTCATGTCTTCCAACCTCCATCTTCTTTAAACTAGGCTTCAGCCCTGCTTCGCTTAACCTGCCTAGCGTCTGCTCTAACAGTGCTAGATGTTTCTCCTCCGTGGGCGAGGCTATGAGAATATCGTCTATATAGACTGTTACCGGTATTCCTGATAAAATTGATATTAAAGTTGCTTGAAAATGATGTCCCGCGTTTTTTAAGCCTTGGGGAAGAACATGCCAGATATACTGTGATCCTTTAAATGTAAAAGCAGTTTTTCCCCGGCTCTCTTTCGCCAAAGGGACGCTCCAGTAGCCGTTAGCCAGATCGATTTTTGACAGCCAGTTTTTTTCCCTTGCCTATTTCTCTGCTCGCTTCACTGCAGTTAATGAGATATCTGGTGTTGGGAACTGTCAATTTATTTAGAGCTTTATAGTTAGTTACTAACCTCCAAGTACCGTCTTGCTTAGGAACAGCCTGTATCGGGGAATTAGTCACCGCACACTCATTCTGCCCTAATTTTCTGATAATTCCCTGATCTGTCAATTCTTTGATAGTTTCAGCAATCTCTATTTCTGGTGCACTATTTATCTAGTATTGTCTTTGAGGGGGAGGAATTCCTCCTTGAATCACATGTTGATATTTAACATCGACTTTACCACAATCATTTTTGCTGCGAGAATAATAATCAGAATATTTTCTCAAATTTTTTTCCAGCTCCCCTTTGTTGCTGAACTCTGATTGTTGCACTATGCGCTCAATTTCTTTATTCTGATCGACAACTCCTATTTTTCCTATCCTTATTAAATCTTCAGAACATAATAAATTATCACTCCCGAAAATCACGTTTATTTTGTCTTTTCTCCACACGTGTTTATTCCTCGAGTTTCCCTCAAAATCCTCTACCGTAATAATATCCATCAATTCATCATGTTTTTCTGATCTTTTTAAAACGCTGAAGTCAGCTCCGATGTCAACTCGAAATTTAGTTTGGTCATACACTTTGTATAATCTTTTGTCAATCTCTTCTGTTTTCAATAAAGCGTGTTTAAGGGGAGCCACTAATTCCTATGCATTTTCAGCCTCCGCGTGTTTCTTTTGCCCTCTCTTCCTTTTCACCTTAACTCTCTGGGGTCGACGGTATCGCCGACGATACCAGATCAGTTTTTTTAAGATCAGTGCAAAAGACACTATAAATTCTCTGTTGATACATCAATCGAAACTGTTAAGTGTCTACTTTTTTTGTGTACACTCACAATAACAACACAACTTTATGCTTTTGGAAAAATAATAAAACAAACAGTGTGCGCTCTTTGTCTTCTCCGTCTCCGCGAACTGTTTTTAGAAACACGTCACTAAAATGAACTGTAACTCAGCGACTACTCAACACAGAGACATGAGAAATATATCTATAGAAAGCTTGAAGTGTCTACTTTGAAATGAAGTAAGTCTTATCAAAAACAAACATTCTGTGATGAAGTAATCCGTGTGAGACCAACACGATGTTCAATCTGTCCCGTCTGACTCATTATCTCTAATGAGTTCCCATCCTCGCGCTGCTCGCGCAGTTCATATGTAAATAGCCACGTGGTAAGTGCGCGCTTGCAAACGCCCAAAACAAATAAAGACTGAGGAGAAGCATCGCGGCTACTGTTCGTTTCTGGAAGACGCGCCGAGTAAAGGCAGGATTTCCCTCGAAAGAAGAACATGATTCATCCAGAAGAGGAGCTCAATCTGATGAGTAAGTAATGTTTCTTTTTTTTGCATTAGTTAACGTTTTATTGTGTCATAAACTTGAACAGATTTAAACAGTTAGTTGGGTTGTTCCCAAAGGACAACATGATGAATGCTACGTGTCTAAGAATGTTTAGACCATGTTTATTATTAATACTCTGTTCACAAATATATTTTAATAGTGTGCTAAACAATAATAATTAGTGTCTCAGATATAAAATATCGTTTTTTTATAGTACAAAGTACATCCTTTTATTGTACAAAGCTTGCTTGAGTCTGTGGCTACAGAATCATGTCATAGGCTACTATAAAATCATACATACTAGACTATATGACTACAAAATCATAGTCGGGTTTTTCCCAAACTATAATTCCTGACTGCAATGTTTGAAATCGTGTAAAACATTTTTAATATGAGGGGCAATTCACTGTATTTAAATTTCTTGTGGCACGATGATGTTTTCATGCTCTATATAAAACAATAAAAGTAATATGAATGTACACTTTAACATGATGAATGCTACAAATCTAAGTATGTTTAGTACATGTTTATTATTAATAGCCTACTCTGTTCAGAAATAGATTTTAATGACATACTAAGCAATAATAATTAGTTTATCAGATATAAGATTATTTTATGATAGTACAAAGCATGTGTGAGTCTATGGCTACAAAACATATATATATATATATATATATATATATATACAGATGCTCCTGATATTAACATGCTCACAAATGTTTTTTTTTGTTTGTATTTTATTGAATCAGATACCAGCACCAGATGAATCCTGATGTCCCTTCAAACTGTTTTCCTCTGAGAGTGCTGAACCAACATCAGATGTTCAACTACACTGATATTCTATGTTAAAACAAGCTCCTTTTCTACTGATTATGTTTTTTTCTTCTTGAATCCATGGAAAGAAGTAGAAACACTTAAATAAAACACGTAAATATCAGGTATGATTTACTTGTTTCACTTGTTGAAGAGAATCTGTTGCAGGAATGACTCAAAGTCTGTTCACATCTCTGTGGTTAGATCAGTCTGCACACTAATGTGTCTTTGACCTTCATTATGTATGTTTTGATTATACTGTGTTGTAAATAAAACACAAATAATTTAAAAAACCCTTTTTTTCAATGTCCTCACATTCTCTCTTACCTGCCTCACAGTCACACTGATGGGCCATTAGAGGCCCATAGGGGAGGGCCCTTTGTCTCTCAGGTGAGACTCACTTAATATTCATGGCCATTACCACTCCCTCGCATATAGACCCTCGATCACAAAACATGTCTTGAAAATTTTTAATCAATATATTGTTTTCTGTGAATGAGTAAGCAGAATGATTTTCACATAATTTTGAAGTAAATAATCTAGCCTACAAGACTGATTACTCAAAAGTCTTATTCAGGACTATTTAGTGTGGGTTTTAAGGCCTTATTTCAGCTACATTTTTTTTCCCCAAAATGTACTAACCACGCATAATATTTTTTTTCTAAAAAATGCAAACATGTACATCCATCTTGGTCACATATTATTGTAGCACAGTTTGTGCTGAATACAAAAAAAAAAAATACATGTTGGTCAATAGTATGTTTTAAGTAGCTGAAATAAGCACAAATATCAGGGCATGTCAAAACATCTCAAGGGCCCCAAAATGACCTCGGACCCCAGAGGGTTAACCTCTTCTATTTCTTTCGCTTCTTTCACCTTATTACCCTTTGGGCTTTCTACCCTCACTCTGCCTATTTTACTTGGCATTTTATTTCTGCTCCTTTCAGCTATTATGCGCGCTCGGTCTTCGGCACTCATTTTCTCCCATTTGTCCGGACTAATGTAGCCGCCTTTTGCTCTTTCACTTTTGTTTCGATATGTCTTGGGCCTAGACTGATCCCTAAATCTTTTTTTCCCTTTGTGTTCGATATTTAGGATCATTCCTATCTGCCCTCTCTTCCACTCTCTTCCATTTCTGCTCCGGTTTACGATTGGAGCGCGTTGAGGGTCTGCCTTCCGGCTCATAGCGGCTATATGGCTTCTTTTCACGCTCTGATCTCCTAGGTTGATCTCTAGGACGGCTAGGATGGCTTATTATTGGATTTCTCCCAATCTGTTTGAATTATTTCTGTTTTCCTGTCATAACGGATTAATGCTTTCTCCAGTTCTTCCGGAGATGTTTCTGGGCCGTATAAAAGGAATTCTTTAGCCCCTAACAAAGCATTTCTCTTAACTCCCTGAAATATATGTTTCAAAATCCCTCCTACACCGTTTTCAGCCACATCCTGACAAGCGGACAGTGCTCCCACTGTCCTGCATTTTTCCTCAAAATTCTCCTGCTCTATTTCTTCTAAGTTTGTATGGATTAACCCTTCTACAGTTTTAGCTAACTTCTTTCCGCCATGAAGTCCGAATTCTGCTAAAATATGAGAGTCTACTGAGTCATCTGAGATTTTCATCCGTTTTCCATAACGAACTAGCTCTCTAACTTTCCCTTTCACAGTGGTATTTTTCAATTTTACTTTCTTTAGGAGTTTCATCTCCTGGTCTTTTCTCATTAATTCCTCTAGGGACGCTCTTGATTCCCCAGCACTAAGCTCGGGCTGTTTTGGGGAATGCACCTGTTGAAACAGCGTAATCGGCCTTTTTTGACCGGGAGTTCCTAAATGAAGGGCCTCTAAATGCTGATTTATTTAATTAATTTCGACTGGCCAGGCAATCTCACTACCAGGTGAATCTTCTAAGTCTTGTGTTACATCTCTAAATCGCAGCCTTCTAGGAACTGACAGAATCCCGTTCGGAATCGGCGTTACATTTCGCGGAGTTCGTTCCCTAGGAAACGTTAACTCTTCGTATGCCGAATCTCTGTCATCTTCCTCATCCTGCTCACTGTCTGAACTTTCAGACTCAGGTCCAGGATCAGAATAATATTCTTCAAATACTTCGTCACCAACCCCTTTCCTGACTAACCTCTCGAGCGCTGCTTTATTTGTTAAATCCTTTTGAGCGAGTATGGCTCGTTTGGCCCGCTGAGTCAGCGAAGCGTCTGATAGGATCGCGGCAGCGTCACCTCCGTTTAGCAGACTCCAAAGTTGGCCACACGTAAGGCCTGGAGCATATTCAGCATTCCATTGCTTTCCCCTGTCTAAATTAGTCTCCGTCTTCTTACTTTTAGTGTGAGTAGGCCTGTATAAGCCTTTCCCCAGCTGGAATGTCTCAAAACTATCTCCTAGTTTCGATTTATAGAACGGATTTTCTATTTGGTCTTTTTTCCCTCTAGATGTCATTGTTCACCTTAATATGGGGTAATTGGGGAGCGGCTCTTCTTCCACTACTATGGTCTGTGCGGCTGTCTGTCGTTCTTGCCTAGCAGTGCCTCTCTGACCTGAGCTTCCTTCACCAGCTGTCTGGTCCTCATTCACTCTTTCTGTGATAGCACTCAGCACAGATGCGTCTGGATGACAAACCATCCACATTTTAGGCCACTCGGTTCGATCTGTTTTTCGTCTTAATGTGTTCACCAGGGCTGCTCCCATGGTAACATCATTAAAACCGAAGACTCTAATTATTTTCCCTGGATAACAGACATATTTTGTCTATTATTCCGTCCAGCGTAAGCATCGCCCTCAGTTCTTCTTCAATATCACTTCTCTGACCTCTCTCATGCCCAATGGCATGTATTACATGCTTTCCATTTGGTCCTCTTATTTTTTGTAATAATACATCACCCGTTTTGATAGGGCTCTTTCTTCGTTGTATTATTTTATATGACTCTTCCTGGAACCTCGGTCCGGCTTGCTCTCGGAAAGCACTGGCCGATCCAGCTCCGTGATATAGGAATTTGTTAGAAGCGCACACCAAAACACATGGTTCTTCCTCATCTTCTAAACGCCCTTCTTTAGGAACGATTATATATTTTTTCCTTTCGCGAAATACACCCTATACGGTTCTTCTCCTATCGGCTCGAACTCGTCATTTGGGCTTTCGGGATTATTTTGCGGTGGAGCACTCAGATCTACATTTACTTCCCCTTCTCTACGGGGTGTAAAACTCGGAGCAATAGACTCTCTTTCGGATCCTTCTCCTGGATCTCCAGCTCTTTACCGGGACGTTTTTAATCTCTCCCCCGGATTCATCAAAAACTCTCACTTTCAGAAACCCATCCCTACCTCCTTTACTTGAGTATATAAAAGGGAGAACTTCCGCGCCGTCTAAAATTCTGATATTCACCACAGATGCGGTCAACCTTATTTCTTCCCATGGGATGGGACCGGACCCGCATTTGGCCTGCGTGGGACTGGTCCAAATCAACCGTCCGCCGAGTTCTTCCGAACTTCGCAATATCGTTGTCATTTGCCCCATTAATTCCTTGTGAATTTTTATCTGGAACACATTCAATATAACAGCAGTGCTTTCCTTCTAAGCTCCTTGCCATTTTTCTCTTTATTTCTTTCAGGTCTTTTCAAGCCTGCGCGCGCGTTTTCATAAGTCCCTCTGGATTATTACAACAACTTCAATTTGTAAGGACTTGCTACTATTCGCTTAAATGTTATCCCTGAATTCTTATCCTTAAATACTCAAGCCCCACATGGGCGCCATGTTGTGCTTGTATATCGGTTAAAATATCTGAAAAGTCATAACTCACATCTTAATCACCCATAAGTGCCCCGTAAATAGCGAATGCATAATTACCTCTTATCTGGATAGATGTTGTTAGAAGTCCTGGATGCTCTGATCGTGATCGTGGTTGTATCTCTTTATTAGTTCTACTGGATCTTAGCGCTGCGTTCGACACTATCGACCACGACATTCTTTTGAATAGACTACAAAACTTTGTTGGCATTAGTGGAAGTGCCTTAGCATGGTTCAAATCATACTTATCTGACCGCCATCAGTTCGTAGCAGTGAATGAAGAGGTATCATATCGATCACAAGTACAGTATGGAGTACCTCAAGGCTCAGTACTAGGGCCGTTACTTTTCACGCTTTACATGTTACCCTTGGGAGATATTATCAGGAGACATGGTGTTAGCTTCCACTGTTATGCTGATGATACTCAGCTCTATATTTCTTCGCGGCCCGGTGAAACACACCAAATTGAGAAACTAACGGAATGCGTAGTCGATATAAAAAACTGGATGACGAGTAATTTTTTACTGCTAAATTCTGAAAAAACAGAGGTGTTAGTTATCGGACCTAAAAACCCCACATGTAATAACCTAGAACATTATCTAACATTTGATGGCTGCTCTGTCAATTCTTCTTCATCAGTCAGGAACCTAGGTGTGCTGTTCGATAGCAATCTTTCATTTGAAAGCCATGTTTCTAGCATCTGTAAAACTGCGTTTTTTCATCTCAAAAACATATCTAAATTACGACCTATGCTCTCAACGTCAAATGCAGAAATGTTAGTTCATGCGTTTATGACCTCAAGGCTAGACTATTGTAATGCTTTATTGGGTGGTTGTTCTGCACGTTTGATCAGCAAACTACAGTTAGTCCAAAATGCAGCAGCTAGAGTCCTTACTAGAACCAGGAAATATGACCATATTAGCCCGGTTCTGTCAACACTGCACTGGCTCCCTATCAAACATCGGATAGATTTTAAAATCTTGTTAATTACTTATAAAGCCCTGAATGGTTTAGCTCCTCAGTACTTGAGCGAGCTCTTATCGCATTATAGTCCTCCACGTCCGCTGCGTTCTCAAAACTCTGGCCGTTTGATAATACCTAGAATATCAAAATCGACTGCAGGCGGCAGATCCTTTTCCTATTTAGCACCCAAACTCTGGAACAGTCTACCTAACACTGTTCGGGAGGCAGACACACTCTGTCAGTTTAAATCTAGATTAAAGACCCATCTCTTTACCCTGGCGTACACATAACACACTAATACGCTTCTATTATTCAAATCCATTAAAGGATTGTTAGGCTGCATTAATTAGATCAACCGGAACCGGGAACACTTCCCACAACACACGGTGTACTCGTTACATCGTAAGTAGAATGGCATCTACGCTAATATTTGTCTGTTTCTTTCCTATGATCAGATGGTGGATCAGCACCAAGAAATGATGTCTGCAGCCCTGATCGTCAGCGGAGACCAGGACACCCAGATGACCCCCAGAGACCTCGATTAAAATACACTAAAACTAAAAAATATAACTAAAAATATAATAAAATACCTAACTACATAATACTACTATTGTTAGAACTTGAAACTTTTGAACTGTGGGTGTCGTCTGGTCAGAGGAGAACTGGCCCCCCGACTGAGCCTGGTTTCTCCCAAGGTTTTTTTCTCCATTCTGGGAGTTTTGGTTCCTTGCCGCTGTCGCCTCTGGCTTGCTCAGTTGGGGACACCTAATTTCTAGCGATTATCGCCGATTTGATTGCTCATATACTATTTAAACTAAACTGAGCTAGACAATGACATCTCTGAATTCAATAATGAAATGCCTTTAACTGAAAATTAAATGTTTAATCTTATTATATATTACTGACACTCTGTCCTCCAATTTGATACTGTTAAGTGCTTTGACACAATCTGTATTGGTAAAAGCGCTATATAAATAAAGGTGACTTGACTTGACTTGACTCTCCCACCCAGGGACGTGCACAGGGGGGTTGCTCAGGTTGCCCGGGCAACTGCCCATATACCCTTCTCGACTCACGTTGCCCTTCCGAGGTGGAAAAAAATAAATAAAAAAATCGTACAATGGATGCAGAATTTCACGTAAGCCTAGATAAAAAAAAAAAAAAAAACGCGAGTGCCCTTTTTTTAGGTCAGAGCAACTGCCCCTCAAAATTCCTGTGCACGTCCCTGCTCCCACCGGTGACCATCCTAACTCAGTCAAGTCCGTGCCTCTTGAGGCTCAATTGTGATATATTCAGGTTCAGATAACAAGTTATTATTGTTAATCAATGACTCAGAGACTTGTTTAAGAAAGTTAACGAATCACCAAAGCATTGGTTTCGTTTTATTAAAAGACAAATAACTCATAAGCAAATAACAAAAATAACAGCGAGTAGTCTTCACCACGAAATGTCGGCCCTGACAAAAAGTCTAACAAGCACTTATATAGTTCTCTCTGTCACTGCTTGCAACCCCCCCCCCCCCTCTCAGACAGGAAGCATAGCCTTTTGTGTCAGAGTCTGCACAAAGTAATGTTAAAAGTTCAAAAGGAAAAAAAAAATAAAGCATCTCTAAATAGCGAAGGTTTTAAACTATAGGAGAAAATTGTGACACCTGCTTATAACATAAACAATACATAAGCCTATATGTCTAAACCACAATATAACACCTCTAGCAGGTGTGATGAGCATCGTATGCCACGATTAGCTAGAAATTCCACCTTGCACCGAGATGCAAGATGCATCCTCCTGCTTTTAACCGTTATGTTACAAAAATAAGCATAGCAAATACATAGCAGTTAAACCCACAAAGTTATCTGCCATTTCAACACAGGATACACTTTTACACAGCTTTCAACACTCATATTTTAATAACAGAATTCTGGAGTTTCACTGTCTCTAAATCTTTTGTTAACTTTTGTAATTCAGCTGAGAAATCACATAACCCAATCATCTCTCTTATCAATTTCATTATTCTCTTATTCGTTGACTCTTGTTTCCTCATTAATCTCAGAATTGCCTTCATTTTGTTGAAGATGATCTTCTGGTCTTCTTGCTCTCTCTTGTGCCCGTCTGCGACGTTCCTTCTTCTACTGTTTCTTGACCTCCCTACTCCAGTTTCTTTGTATCCCTTGAACTAAAAAATCATCAAAATCAACTTCTATTTTATCTGATCTCTTCTTCACGGTCTTGTTAGAGGGTTGGTCGGGAAATCTCATACCAGATGAATCAAGATCTGATTTCACAACTTCGAAGGCCACGCCTCCGACGTGCATGAAGGACCCTTGGAAGTGCTTGAGACGCTCTGCCTTTGCAGGATTTCCTAATTGCGCCACCAGGTGTTCCGGATTCCTGCTCCTGTCGCATAGCAAGGGTGCGAGAGGAGAGCTGCCCTCCTGACAGGATAGGTGGAGCCAGAGTAGATCATTTTTGTTTTTGTTTTACGTCATAATGGAGGAGACGGTGATGTACCTTAGGCTTAGCCAAGACCGAGGCCATGTAAATTACACTGGTTTGCTGCGTCCTTAATTGCTGGATTACAACTGCAAATGCAATTACTGGTTGGAGATTACTTGAATAATGGAAAAACTACAAAACGCACACACACACACACACACACACACACACACACACACACACACACACAGCAGTTCAAATGCTGACTGATATCTTATAAAGGTGCGATTTTATGTAGTTCATTGTCTTGACCATGCATATGTAGACAGGTCTGCAACCCGATTTTTTTAGGCAGTTAAGCATAAAAATAAAACGGTGAAAAATAATAAATAAATAGGACATTGGACAGCTCGATGTTCACCGGCAGCTGTGACAGCTGACCAGTGCCCTGCAAGGCCAGTCCGAGTCCTCCAGATGCAGCCTCTGATATAGTTAGCATCAATTTGTTAGTATTCTGACAATATGTTGTTGCTTTCATTTTCAAAATAATCAGTGGTGGACTGCAAGGAAGTAATTTTGTTAAGTATTCTCGTACAAATTGTTGTAGTTTAAACCCAACAGAATATGAAGTAGGCAACTTTAAATTTAACAACCTTGAACATATTCAGAAGTAAAATGAAAATTCTGTAATCATTTACTCACCCTCAAGTTTTTCCAGGTTTGGAATTTTCATTTTTGGTTGAACTATCCCTTTAACTAAGGTAGTTTTCCCCAGTGTGGTATTAGTAGTTACGACAAGTAGTTAACTAAAGTATCTCAATATTTCTTCTACCAATTACTCTCTCATCGCTCTAAACAATTTCTCTTTTCCTTCTTTCCCTAGATCAGACCAGACCCCTGTACTGCAGGATAAAGCTGAATGTGCCAGCGCTGGACAGGTTTTTAATGGTTTTGGGCTGAGCAGGGAGGCTCTGACAGTGCTGCTGGATCTTCTGAGAAGTGCCACAATCCAGACTCTGGTGTTTCTCTTCTGTCTGGCCAGTGGTGCATCATACAGAGTAGTCTCCAGAGTGTTTGGCATGCCTCGTTCCACTGTCCACCGCATTGACCTCTGAGTCGCTGATGAGGTGCTGGCCATTCACCAAGAGATTCACCTCCTGAAGACCCCAGAACACCTGGAGGCAGGGCTGGGCTCAAAATCAATGTTGTTTTTCTGATGTTAAACCTAGGCTTTTTTGTAAATAGTTGTAAAAAGTACTTTCAGTAATGTATAGAACAATTTGTTTTAATGTGTAAAACATTTATTTACAGGATAAAAAAATAAATGTATAGAAGAATGTTTTGTAAGCTGCATTAAAAATGAACAATGTACATAATTACTTCCCTTTTATTTACACATGCGAATATGCATAGCAAAAAATACAAAATGTACAGAAAGTACTCAGGCTCATGTAGTGAATAACAGTCAAACTGGCATTCCAAGGACCAGTTTATGGCAGGGCCCCTCTCTAACTGCCGGCGTGGAGGGAGATGTGCCCCACTGTGATTGGATCGTGGTGGAGGAACATAAAAAGATGTTCAGAACCATCAGATAAGATGCCAAGACAACTGCCAGACACCTCCAACAGGACAGGAAAGGAGACCTTCTGCATCCACGACCACCTAAGAGAGGACTGCGGGTTGACCCACACCATCACACCCAATCCTAAGGTTTAGGAAATGAGTACCATAAAAATTCCACTAGATCTCTGGATGCAACAGCAGTGGCTGAAACAAAGAAAGGCCACACTGATCTATCCAAATCCATTCATACCCATGTTTGGAGACCTTAAATGGATGCAAACTTCAAGGAATTCACTTCATCCTCAGATGAAGTATAGTATATGTTGATGGCCATTGACTGTTAACACAACAGTTCACGGAAGCAGGCCTATTAACATATTATGGTATGAATAAGTGATAGTTCAACAGTTTCCTATCATGTTTGGACTCTTTTTGCTCCTTATGAGGCTGATAATAGTTTGAAAGAGGTTTGGTAAAGAAATATTGCATGGGTGAAATGTTAAAGACACTGTTTAACTTTGTACTCCACTGTATGCAAATGAGTTCCACACTAGGGCGGGCAACATCATGGCCACCTCGGACACAAGCGGCCAATCACATTCCTGGAACGGAGAGGCGCCAGATTCCAATCTCCTCCTCATCAAAAAGAGATAAATATACCTTCCCAAAAGACACTCCTTGTTCTGAGTCTGAGTCCTGTTACCGGGAAGACAGCAACAGGAACACTGCCCGTTTCTGAGTCTTTCATCTAGAGAGACACTAACAGAAACACCAAAGTTTTAAGTCTCTGATACATCCAGAGAGACAGTAGCAGATACGAGGTTCTGAGTCTCTGGCCTGACGAGGAAAGAGATTTCAAGAAAGCTAAGGTTTAACTCAGCCCCTGAGCAAGCCTTCCTTATCAGATTTGGCTACCCTTCAGTTGCAAAGGACCCAGCAGTGACGGACCCCGTCTGATTCTTGCCGCTCCGAAAGCAGAACAACCCAGTCCGCACAGGACCTCCGCAGTGGCAGACACTGCCTGAAACCCATGGCTCCTCAACGACGCAGCCAGGCTGCAAAGGACCCCGTGAGGACCCATCTGACCCAGCTGCCCGGTCCATGCTCTAAGGACCCTCTGTGGCACAACAGCAGTTCAGCATCCTCCAGGTCAGCGCATTGACAGCTACTGGAACGTAACTCTGTGCCCTCCCCACTGCACGCAGTCTGCATCACCAGTGGAAGACGTCTCTAACCCCGGACTGATCACCTGCCTGTGGAACGTAATTATAAACTTACCAAACCTCTTTCCTAAAGACCTTGGCTTAGTTTATACCTGCAGCCTATGTTTCTCTAACCTGTTTGGATAACATTTACTTGTGGTCAGCATTACGAATAATAGCTATATTATTTGTTCAGAGATAAATAAGCAGTTATTTATCATTAATTCCACCAGAGCCATTAAGTGGTTCCAATAAGCAACATTTCCATAGAAATCTATTCCATTGTTACATTCAGCTCAACAGCATTGCATTCAGGCATTCTGTGTTCATTCCATTTATTTGTTTCTGCGATTCATATTTAGTATCTTCCTTCATATTTAGTTGTCTATTATTCTCTATTAGCAGTGCATATTCACTTATTGGTATCATCACTAGTTGTTGTATTTACTCTTGCATATCTATTGTTAATAAATTTCATTTATCTTATTATAATTGTGTCTTCTTTGTGTTGATGATCCAAGGCTCTACTAGCTAGCTAAACCACCAATCTTTCAAATAAATCAGCTGATCAGCTCCCTCCAATGTGTGCAATTCAAATTATTGAACAGCTTGTGGGAAACACGCCCACATTGCCAAATTACCAGTCTTTGACTGGTGCACTAAGTGAGCGGGGAATTGGTCATCTGACATACTCATAACCGCACCTTGAGTGACGTGTGACCCAAAATCACAATGTCTTAGGTGACTTGAGTCCTACACACTACATAATTGGCGTCCCTGGGTGGGCTAGCTAAGATTGAAACGAGCCAGTTGGTTTATCAACACAAGAGAATTCACCTAAAAGATTTCAAGAGTAATTACTTTAACAGGAAACTAAGTTTCTCAGTTTGGTCAGATACTATTTGTAAAGCAGGTGGTTCCTCCCAAACCTGATTCATAGTTTTTCTTACTCAGCTCTGTGGTACTATTTATGAACAGGATTTGTTGCAGTTGAATTGTTTGCAGTAAAAAGAGTTGTGGTTTAAGCTTTGGACTATTTTACAGCAGAGTTTGCAGCAGAGTTAAGACAGCTCGCCATGCGAGCCTGGGAGAATGAGAAGTTGCACACAGACAAGAAAGACAGGGATTCAGGTGCTCATGTGTTTGAACTCTGGCATGACAGTGAGCCTCCCCTGGAGCTAGAAGGGTCAGAGCTTCCCCAAAGCGGACCTGCCCGGACCAGTCGCTCCTCATGGCCAAAGTCTGGTGAGTCCACACAGGACACCCAGGGCCATAAATCCTCAGGCAATGGAGGATACAAGAGAGGCAGACATGCACACAGAGAGGAAAGGCATAGGAGAGCCAGAGATAGATCAAGAGACAGTCACAAACAGGGTAGTCAGAAGAAAAAGGAGTCCAAAGGTACTGAAGAAAGGGACAGTGATAATTTTAAGCAAATTCAGAAAATGCTTGCTAAAGCCCTCCAAGACCTTAAGTCTGAGGAGAACACGAGAAGGACCCTCCTTCTAAGCAATGACTAGCCCAGGACCCCTCCCCTCCCCCACCTAAAGTGTACTTCATAGGGTGGGGGGAAGAACCGGGGGAAGGGGAAAGTAGGGAACAGATTGTGAGGCCTAACCACTCCAGTGTCAGCAGACCCAATCTCAGTCTCTGTCAATTCCTTGGTGACTTGACACAAAAGGGTAGGGCTGGAAGGATTTACATTTCTGTTTCCATTGAAGGTGTTTTAGTATGTAACGCACTGCTAGACACTGGCTCAGAAATTTCTTTGGTGTCACCTGGACTGTTTAAAGAGCTTACCCAAGCAACCAACTCGCTAGGAAAGTGGCTTAAGGTAGAGAGCTTTCAAATCAAGATAACCAGCTACACACAGGACCAGGCCCCTATCAACCAGAGGGTGTGGGTGGAGTTAGCTTTTGGTGAAATGAAAATAGTTCACCCTCTCTATGTTATAGGTTTTAACAAGGAGCAGCTTCTTATCGGCCAGGATTTGTTAAATAGACTCGCACCTTTGATTGATTATCACAGCTGTCAATTGTGGGCGCAGGTCCGAACCCCACAGCCCATCAGAGAAACTAGCTCTAGTCAGAAGCTTTGTAAGGCAGTCGAAGCAGAGAAAACATCTGACACTAGACAAAAGACAATGCAAGATTCCAGTCTCAGTGGAGAAGCATCTGATGTGAGGGACTTGCAAATCTTATCAGATTCAGCTAATGAGAACAGGCCCCCCATGCAGCTGTTAGAGAAGAAAGATGCATTTTTGTGTGCCCTGGAACCTCGTAACACTGAGGTGTATAATCCACATGTGGTAGGGGGCATACATATCAATGATGTACCTGTCAAGGATGCTGTGGTTGCACTCTGGTTAGAGAAGTCAGCAATAAGTCAGGAACTTTACAAGCAGCTACAAGATCAATTTTGCTTAACTCCCATGGTGGAGAAGAAACAGCAGTTGCGGCTATCCAGTTGTCCCCTGACAATAGTTAAGAGTGTTGGAGTTTGCTCAGTCTCCCTTATGCTTGGTCATAAACAGTTCAAGCACTACATGCTTGTGATACCTGATCTCACACACTCAGTATACATCGGCTCTGATGTGTTAGTAAGACTGGGAGTGCTGTTAGACACAGTCAACAATGTGTTGTGGTCCAGAGCAGATGCTGGTCCTAATGTGCTATCCGGTGATGCTAGCAACATGCTTTCCGGTCAGACAATTCCCCAAGCATGTCAGGTAATGAACGAGTTTGAAACGGTGGTTGCTGCCCAAACGGCAGAGGTCCCCATCAGGTTAATCATAAAAAGGGGTCAAGAACTGAATCAGACAGTACTAGCTTTTTTCCAGCCCTCTGCTAAATTTTGCAAATTGGGACTCACAATCTGTGGTAACCCACAGCTTGAACTGTACAACCACTCAACCTACCTTCTGGCACAAAACCTCACAAGAGGAAGTATCCATATTCCCCCACGCACTCCTCTGGGGTACATAATTGATAGCTCATTTCATGATTTTGAATGAACTATTCCAGTCATAGGAGAGCTTCCTGATTTGCCAATAGAGAAAGACAGCTATGAACAAGTGTATCTCACCTACCCTACCAAAATGATTGCCATCACACCCCACCCAGCTGTGATGGGGGAGGCTATGTGTAGAGTAGACTTTGACAGTGAAGGTGAGATAGCGGTGCATACTGTGAAGGCCCAGGAGCCATCTGTACCACTGAATTATAAGCAAGATGTGGAACCGTGCACTGAACCATACCCTGGTTTTGAGGCAGAGGTGCAACAACAGTTAGCACAGGCAGATGCTCTGGACACAGAGATCCAGCATCAGGAATTCCACTTACTGCTTTTGACTCTATTCAGGAAATTATTGATTCCCTGTTAGAGAAAAAGATAATACGTGAGTGCAACTCCACCTACAATTCTCCAATTTGGCCTGTCCTAAAGCCAAGTGGGAAGTGGCGTTTAACTGTAGATTACCGCCAGCTCAACAAGCAGGTTCCCCTGTCACGTTGGCCCATGATACATCTGGACCAAGAGCTAGCGAAGGTTACTACGGCCAAATATTTCTCCACAGTGGACGTGGCAAATGGTTTTTGGACAATGAAGGTAGACCCTGCAGATCAGTACAAGTTAGCATTTTCATTTGGAGGTAGACAGTTCACTTGGAACAGGTGCCCATTTGGCTATTCAAACTCCCCCGCAGAATTTAATATATTTCTACACAAGGCAATGGGTGATGCTGCTACACGCGGCAGGGTGATCTATACTGATGATGTCCTTATGCATAGTCAGACCTGGTCAGATCATTTAGCTGAGATACGGCATGTCCTCACCCAGCTCACTGAGGCAGGCGCTAAACTGTCTTTAGCCAAAGGACAGTGGTGCAGAACAAAAGTGGAGTATGTTGGACTGACTGTCGGTCCTGATGGTATCCAACCCCAGACCAGTAGAATTGAAGCAGTAAAGAATATCAAACCTCCTACAAATATCTCTGAACTGCGTAGCTTTCTGGGAGTGTGCAATTACTCCCGTCAGTTTATAGAAGATTATGCAGACATAGCCAGGCCATTGCATGAGCTGCTGCAGAAGGGCAGAGAATTTAGCTGGGGGGAAAGACAGGCACAGTCCATGAAAGAACTGAAAGAGAGATTGTGCACTGCTCCATGCCTTGCCTACCCTGACAAAGACAAAGAGTTTTTCCTCGAGGTTGGTTTTTCTGAACACTGCCTCAGCGCAGCACTCTCCCCAAAACATGACCAAGTCAAGCGGGTTGTTGCCTATGCTAGCAGAGCACTCAGCAGTGTAGAGGCTAAGTTTTCAGACTGTGAGAAAGCCCTGCTCACTACAGTGTGGGCAATTGAACATTTCCGTAGCTACATTGGTGGCCAGAAAGTCATTGTTGAGACATGTCATCAACCAGTCCAGTTCCTAAACAGCCAAAGGCTTAGAGAGGGGAGAGTCTCAAACAGTCGCATTGCTACATGGATGATGGCACTACAAGGTTATGATGTAGAGGTGAAGTATGCCCAGAACAATAGGATGGCACTAGGCCAAGGATTAGCTGCATGCTAGCATTGTAGTGATAGAGAACACACGCCAGAAGCCAACATAGTAGCCACCACACCCACACTGACATCAAGCCATCATTACTATGATAAAAATGTCTGCACAGGCCTTCCTAAGGCCTATATTGACGGATGCTCGTATCACCATGAACAACAGATTCAGGCGGGGGTGGGGATAGTCTGGGAGGACGACACCCCCTGTGGTGCTCAGCAGTTCTGTTTAGGCTCTAGGTCTAGTCAGTATGCAGAGATCGCTGCTGCACTCATAACATTACAACAAGCAGTGAAGTATGGGATCAGAGATTTAGTAATCTGTTCTGATTCTAATTATGCCAGACACAGTTTTGTCTCTCACTTTCCTCACTGGAAACAGAATGGTATGAAAAATGCCAGGGGAAAGGAAGTGAAGCATAGGGAGTTGTTTCTTGCTTGTGATAAACTTGTCAGTCAGGATGGCATGACCGTGTACTGGAAGAAGGTAAAAGGGCATTCACAAACCCCCGGGCCAGACAAAACAGGTAATGACGAAGCTGATAGACTAGCCAAATCCGGTGCCATAGCAGGTACCTCCTGGCAGTTCCAGGAGGAGTGGCTTCCGACAACAGAGCCTCCTCTTGTAAATGTTAATGCTGTCACACGCAGGCAAGCAAGGAACCCAGTGACAGCCCCCGCTGACACTCCTCAGACTGTAGTGATAGGCAGAGAGCTAGCAGATACGGATCTTATTGCTATGCAACAGCAAGACCCTGTGATCAGTACAATCCACCTATTCATCTCTGACCCATTCAAGCATCCCATAACTGAACAAAATTTGGCAGAGTCAAGTGACCTGAAAACTCTGTACCTTATCAGACACCATCTGAGATTAGAGAAGGATTTGCTAGTATATGCCCCTGAAGAGAACACACCACCTCGGTGGGTGGTCCCAACAGCTAACAGGGGGGTTATGCTCCTGCATGCCCATGACGATCCCTGTGGAGGCCACAGGGGGGTGAAGGCAACACATGAGACCCTCCGTCAGGTAGCATACTGGCCACAGATGAAACAAGATATCACAGCTTATATCCAGGGTTGCCTAGTTTGTTGTCAGTTTCAACCATCAAACCCCCCTCATAGAGCTCCCCTTCAGCAGGCAGGTATAACATTTCCCTGGTCTAACCTTCAGATGGATTGGATTGGTCCTGTAGTTAAATCATCTAGAGGTAACAAGTACCTCCTTAATGTGACATGTGCATTCACAAAGTGGGTGGAATGTCTCCCAGCCCGAAATGACACTGCAGAGACCACTGCTGTCTTGCTGATTAATCAGGTGTTCAGCAGGTAGGGGCTACCCCTCTCTGTAGATTCAGATAGAGGTACTCACTTCACAGCCACAGTAATGGCTGAACATTGGAAAATGTTGGGTGTCCAGGCGAAGCTACACATTTCCTACCAACCTTCATCATCAGGGCAGGTAGAGAGATCTAATCGCACTATTGTAGGGATGTTGAGGAAGTACATTTCAGCTAACGGAAAGGACTGGGATGTAAAACTGCCCCTGGTCTTAATGGCAATTAGGTCCACACCTCATAACTCCACAGGTGTAACACCATTTGAAATGATGACAGGGAGACAGATGACACTCCCTCTGCATCTCCTCTACCAACCTGAAGATGTCAGTGTAGCCAGCGCATACACTGCCCACCAGTATGTGGCAGACCTGAGGGCTCACCTCAGGCAGACATTCGCATGGGCGCAAGAACACTTGGAGAGAAGTGCTGAGGGCAGGAAAGCATAAGCATAAGCATAAGCATAAGAAGGCTAGCTCTACAGAATTTCAAGTAGGAGACAAGGTGATGTACTTCAACTTCACCAAACCAGTGGGTGTTTCCAAAAAGTTTCTCCCAAACTGGGGCCTCATTTATAAAACTCGCCGTAGATTTCATCCTAAAAGTGTCCGTAGGCACAAAAGTTCGATTTTGCGTATGCACAAAAGTTTTCAGATTTATAAAACCATGCGTACGCTGGAACCTGCGCAAAAATCCCTTTATAAATCCCAGTTAGGGGAAGATTGTGCGTACGTGCATCTCCACCCCGACTGAAATCACCATATATGGAGCTTACAACGCCTAGTTTTACTATGCATAACCTCATCTGCATATCATTTCCATGCATATTCCCATCCACGTGACACCATGTTTAACACCGTCAAAGGTACAAGATATTAAGGACATATGAGATACGGACTATAAATGCCATTTGTGCCAAACATTTAATTTTTATTTATAAAATAATATCATCCAATATCCTTGTTATGTTTTAGAATAAATATATCAAAACATTCATAAAAAACTAAACTGTTTAAAATGATCAAATAAATATTTTAGAATAAAGTTTTAAAGTTATAAAGAATAAAGTTGATCTCATTATTTTACACTGGCTATTTTTAGTGGAAACAGGCCTATATTTATTGCAGTGTAAATACAATTGTCTGACTCGGCGCGTCACTGACGTATCTTAAAAATTAAATGTGCAAATCTTACCGTTTGCTTCCAGTTGTATCCTCCAAATACAGTGGTATTTTTCATAATGTTGTGGAGATGTCTTCACACGATATTAACACCTCTGTGCAGCTGCGGTTGTACTGTAAGTTATCATCATTGGACCTATTCAAACCAGACAATGGACCGTTCGACCACCGACTATCCAGCCGTGTCCGCCATAATATCGAAGTAAGTGCACATCATTGATCACTGATCTCGCTAAAAATATTTTCTCATAACATGAGATCTGCAGTTTAAAGATGAATTATTGTGCACCTATAGCCTCATGCCTCAGGAAAAGTGATCAAGCGCATCCACTATGTCTAAATTCATATAGCCTAATTTTTGTTTAACTTCTGCATAATGACTTTATGTAATTTCAGTGCTTATTTACATAATGAGAGGGGAATATTTAATGCAAATGTGTATATCGACATGAAACAGAGTTTAAAATCGTTGTTTACTTCATTAATTTTCTCACTCCTGGAAAAAGAGTCCGTACGCATGGGTCAGAGTTTGCGTGCAGGTGCGCAAATTTTCCAGTTAAGTTTGTTTTTATAAATCCCACTTTTTGCGTAGAAAGTGGCGTACGCCTCTTTCAGGGCAGGTTTTGTGCGTACGCAACGGTTATAAATGAGGCCCCTGGTCCGGTCCTCATGAAATTGTAGGAAAACTATCCCCAGTAGCCTACTGCATTAAGATCTCAAAAGGGAGAAGGTCGCCTGAGTACAAGTGGGTCCATTTTAATCAGATCAAGGCTTACAAACCCCGCATGGGAATACAAGGGGTAGATACCACTCAGGAGTAACTCCTGCTAAAGCACATAGTTCAGGCAGTGTAGAGAAATCTATACTGTGTCAGGCACTGGAGCCAGTGCACCTGTTACTGGTCGTTGTACTTAAGCAAAGTGGTATTTGTTAGTTGTACTTGAAAGTTGCATTTATAAGTAGTGAAGTGACACTACATATATGTATATGTGTAATTTCAGAATGAACCTGCTCTGCATAACCATTGTGATCTGCGTACTCAATGCAGCCCAGCCCCTGGATATAGTGAGAGCAGGCCCTGCATCTGGCATTATACTCCAGGATGCCCCTGGAATTTTAGTGACCGACTGTTATGTGCATACTCAGAGAGTATTTATGCGGCTGGACCCTGCTGACATGTATAAGAAACATGTCACCTCAGGGGGGATGGTACCCTGGCATGCTGTGCAGTGGAGTGAGAATACCATAGGGCATGCTCAGTTAGACACAATCCACATGCTTAAACAGCTACAAAAAGTCACCATAACACAGGAGGAATTAAAGGGTGTTAGGCGCTCCAAGCGCTCCCTCGGTACAATGCTGACAACCGCATCAGCACTGGGTTCACTTCTCTCAGTTGGTACTTCTACAGTTAACAGCATTAGCATATCCACTTTGAGGAAGAATGTAGAAGGTTTGAAAAAGGAAATGCCTGAGATACAGGAGAAGTTGGATGTTCAGCAAAAGCAGCTTCAGCAGATGGATAGGACATTAGAGGGCACGATCCTTGCCATAAATCAACATACAACTCTGTTGAATTATACCATCCGGTATAGGCAGGATAGTGGATGTCGTACAGTATGACTATGCCCATGTCCAAAGGGTCCAAATACGTATGCAAGATTTGCTAAGAGAGGTTAATTCTGCTATTGACAATTTGGCAGCAAACAGAATCCCCTCATACTTGGTACCGGTTGAGCTAGTGACAAATATCTTGAATCTGGCCTTGCATGGAACCACGCAACCACTGCAGGTACATTTAGCTTACAGCCTGGGAAGTGCTATACCAATCCACATTAACCCAGAAGCTAAAGAAATTGGTTTCCTGTTAAACATCCCAATAATTCACACTAAGAACATTTATAGGATGAAGTCAGTGTTAAACGTAGGATTCTGGTCTCAAGATATACACATAAAAATTGAGACTCCTGCACTCATAGCTTACCAAGATGAAAATCCAGACCTGTATCTGGTACCTAACCTACATCTGTGTACAGCTATCAAAGACATTCACTGGCTGTGCCCCAGTAAACCTTTTGTAAGAGACCCCATTGAAAGCCTGTGTGGCATTAAAAGGTTGACCAAGGATGACAAATGCAATGTTGTTGCGACACACAGGGAGGATGTAGCTACCACCCAAATTGAGAGAGCAGGAAATAAATGGCTGGTTAACACACCTGTGAGTGAAGCCATAATGACATATGACCGTCATGATACCGCTACTCCAATACACCTCCCTAATGAAACTATGCTAATTCAGATCCCAATAGGAGCAATTCTACACATTGAACACATGGTTCTATACCATCTTGACACAGACATGCATGACATGGAGACTGAAATAGTTGATGCCTTTAAAGGACAAACTCCAGAAGTGGATGAGTCATTCAAGAAGCAAATTCAATTTGAGGGACCTAAATTAGCAAAGATAAGTCTCCAATTAGGTAGCCTACAAGCTATACCTGTAGAATTAAAACATAAGAAGGTGCCATTCACTTGGGGATGGGATATCAGTGACAGCCTTTTGCTTATTCTAACACTATGTGGGTGGGGTACAATGGGCCCCCTGGGGTGGATACTGTGCAAGCGAATCAACAAACTGCAGGCTAGCCTGTCAGGACAGAGAAGGATGAGAGAGTGGAGCTCTTGAGCTCAAATCTGCCATGTGCAGACCACTTCCTGAGCTTTCCCCTACTATGACAGGTACCGCTGACTAGATAGAAGTAGGACAAAATTTAGTCTTTCTACCCGCTCACTGAATAGCATTCTAGAGCAATCCTTGATACTAACTAATCTTTCTTTCTTTACATTGTTAAGGAAAATGAGCAATTGTCCTATTGCAAGTTTGCCTTTTTATTTCTTTAATACCTTTTTATTGTATCTACAAGTTATTATATGTGTTTGTTTATTAAGAAAGACACCACATGCTATTGTATTCATTTTATTGAAAGTGGTTTATTAAGAAAGACACCACAACATGTTATTGTATTTGTTTTATTGAAAGTAGTTCATAAAGAAAGACACAACACATAGTATTGTATTAAGCATTTATTGAGAAAGTGTTATAGCATATATCAATAGGAAGATAGTCAGGAAAGAAAAATGTATTAGCCAGAGCTTTAAAGAAAGGAATGTTACCGTCGAGTGATGTGTTGCAGACGCAGCGAAGGAGACATCTTAGAAGAAGGTCCCGGAGAAGAAGAATGAGAAAATGGAGAACTTTATAGGAGTCTTCTGAGGGAAATTCAGGGGAATTCCAAAGACCTCATGAGTCAAGACATTGGAATCCACCTGCTGTCTATAAAGGACTGAAGTACGACGAAGAGAATCAGATGCTGGTTCTGCGTGACAGCTCTCCGGTGCCAGTGGCCTTGCCAGAGACGCCAAGAAAAGCCGAGCTTGTAAACCGTAGTTTTATTTCTGTTTTTATATTTTATTTGTAATGTATTTAACCTATATACAATAAAACTATATTTAATTATAACTAAAAAGCTTGCCTGCCTGAAGAGTCTGATTTATAGACTTGAGCAAGAACAGACCACGGAGAAGTCTTCTGAGACCTATTTTGTGAGTATGAAATTTAAATGCTTATAGGATAGGACAGATTCGACTTTCTTTACCTTACCTGAGAATAAATAAAATAAGGTAGAAGGTGTATAGAATTTAGCACCGCAAAACATGGTGCCCAATGTGTCGGGGGCATATTGATCATTGATTACTGGCCAGGATCAATGACCAATTGCTCAGCCTTGACTATACGTTATAGAGTTGAGAGTATAGAGTTTGACAGGAAGAAATCCTATAAAAAACCCTGAGTAGACTAAAAATAATTTGAGGAGAATTATTTAGTAAACCCAGAAAGGGTTTGTTTGTGCACACAAGAAGTGAAAATCTCGTAAGTTAGTGGCGAAAGCTTACTGAGGTTAGAAAAACCTAGAAAAGGCTGAAGAGGGCTATAAATCTGTCAGGTGGGGGACGCCCTGCTTAGGAGCAGTAAAGCCCAGAAACATACGAGTGTATATGAGGAGAGAGATCCTTTAATACGAGAGAGATCCCAGGGCACCTATTGTCAAAAAGTTTGATTTATTGCCCCTCATAAAGATAAGACCCCCACCCCTCCCTCCCACCCAAACTGGACACCCAAACTGGACACCTGTTTTGTCCACCCCCACCCATCTAAATGAGCATCTGTTTTTACTGTCCAGTGATCCTAAGGTATTTATGAATGTTTTGGGAAATGTGTTTTTTGTGCGGGCCATTGAAGACAGTTATGTGTTTAAACTTTAAATTGTGAAACTGTTAAACGGGACAAAGGGAAGTTTTTATTGGAGTTTTTCACTTACACACAACAAAACAAAAAACATCAAACATATACGTAAAATGAGCGACGACTTGCTAGTGTTGTTGTAACAAGCTCTAACTAGTTTAAAAACGTTTTAAGTTAAATAAAAAGAAGTAGAAGTGTACGTGTTTGTTTATTTAAAACAAACAAAGCATCTGACACGTTAGTTAAAACAATAGCTTAATATTACAAGTTAAATAATATAGAGCTGACTCATCTTCTAAAACAAAAATGTATCAGAAGCGAACGTTAAGATACTTTACAACGTTCTAACATTACAAGTTAAAGAAAATAGAGCTGACTCATCTTACCGTCTTCTAAAACAAACAAAGCATCTGACACGTTCGTTAAAACAACATTACAAGTTAAATAATATAGAGTTGACTCATCTTACCATCTTCTAAAACAAAAAAAAGCATCAGAAGCGAACGTTAAGGTACTTTACAACGTTCTAACATTACAAGTTAAAGAAAATAGAGCTGACTCATCTTACCGTCTTCTAAAACAAAAAAGAATCTGACACATTCGTTAAGTAAGCTACTAGTCAAAATCTTGTAACATTACAATTAACCGTGATCTAAAATAAATAAAAATAACCGAGCATCTCGCGCTGAACCTCACACGCTGCGGTCAAAACTCAGAATGTGCTTACGCCGCTGAGGCCAGACCACGCCTACTGCCAGCCCCTAACAGCGTGAGGAGAGACCGGGGCAAAGATTTAAAAGAATTAAAGTAATGTTTTAACATTAGAACAAACGTTGTTTTAATAAATCTTTAACATTTCTTAATTAATGAAACAATTTGGCACTCATCCTAAAGCTTTTTACCTTAAAATTAGGTTAGTCTAGTTTTTTCCTTTTAAACAAACAGTACCTAAGCCGCCGGGAAACGTTGCTTATTTATTTTATTTACAGTAGTTTAGTCATTCGTACTTAATTTAGCAATACCTTTATTTACTCTTCTATTTTTTTGTCAAGTTTAAGACTTCTGACGCGTTACATTACCCAGACTTTTTCACTTTTAAAATGAGGTTACACAGCTTTTTCTTATAAAAATCACCTCTGAAGCCGCAGGAAAATGTTGTTTGTCTTGTTTTATTTTATTTTAGGAGTATAATATCTTTATTTACTCTTTGATTTTGTCAATCTTAAAACTTCTGGAGCTATAGTTAAAATGCATACACGCGCATGTGAGCGGAAACCGGAATGAAAGCAAACGTTTTGGACGCCTTTGGATTTTTCAGAAGTAATTAGACGCCTAAACGTTTTACATTATCGCGCCAAATGTAAATATTTCGTCTCACGCAGTGCTACGAAATGAGAACGGCACTGTGTGTCTGGACGTATGATTAACGACGCGACCTTAACGATCCTCTTGATCTGATGTAAAACATCTAAAGGTGTTTCTGGAGACGCAACTCATTTGCAATCTAACGAGTTTTTGAGGGGATCTGGCATCGTAAACTTTGGCTTTGCTGTTCATTGATTGTCAAAAGTTTAGACTTAAAGTTCACTGTCCGGTCAAAGGATGTATGTCCCTTTTGAAGATTTTATATGACACATAGCTGGTTAACTTAAACGTTAGGTAAAGTTTAGGAAGAAAACACTCAAACATAAACACCAACATACAAAAACAGTCCCCTACATTTAAACTTTTATGATGTCTCATACAAACCTTTTACAAACTTGTGCACTTTTAGCATCACACAGGGTATCTCTACAAGATGATGAAAAGCAGCATGATTAAACAATATAACTATTGTTTTAACAAGTAATAAGTTAAGATTTGTTGTTTTTAGATCTTTGAAACCTAAAACCATGAACCTCTAAAGCAAGGATTTGAGACGGTTACAGAGACGGTTACAGAGAATTTTCTTCATCAATTAGACCTAAATTAGACTGAAAATTAATTGTCACATTGCAACAAAAGTAATTCCTAAACAAGGTGCTACAAATGCCTCACAGAATCTTTACAATAGATTAGACTTTCTTTCTCACTTTAAAAATGGTATTATTAACCATGGTGTTTAAATGCAGCATTTTTTCCACAGTATAATGTTTTATTTATTCAAATAAAAACAACCGGTCTATATAGGTTTATTTGACTAAGATTTGATATAAGAAACATGCAAATATTCAATAAGTCCATCTTATCACTCGATAACATAATAACATAATGTTTTGGTTCACGTCTTGCACAACTGCGCGTTACTTAACGGTTTTATTAAGCTTTAATATAAAAGATAATAGTCTGTTGACAATTTAGATGCTTTTATTATGAAATCACACAAAGAACCGCTGAAGTACGTACCGTTATGGAATTAATTGAAACAATACTACGTGCTCATTTAACCGCTTTAATTACGGTATGCTGAATATGAAACTACTGCCTTTTTTAAATCTGGACCTTGAGTCTGTAATAAAGTTTGATTGATTGATTGATTGATTGATTGATTGAATACATTTGCTGCAATGGTTGTACTTGTTGTTAGAATGCTTCAAATTGGATCCAGGCTTGTTTTATGATCGTACCCTTGTTTGTCAAACTAGTCTTAAGTGATATTGTTCACATTTTAAACAATGTTAAACAGGTTAATGACCTCTTTCAGCATCTATAGTTGTAGTAATGCAAAACATAACTCCGTTATAGGGTTTCTAGATGATAAAACAAAACTTATGTACGTTGTTGGGAGTTTGTGGGAAAGCCGTGTGCGTGCGTGAGAGAGTTTGAAAGAAAAATGCTTTAGGTTAATGCTTTAGTCTTCTAACTTAGAAACACGACATTATTTTTATTATTTCCAACAAACCGGTTCTTCTTTTTTATTGATTAATATGATAGGATCATGCTGAATTTACAAGGATGTGTATTTATACAATAACGTTTCATGTACTCACTGGTTACTGTATACATATTCAAGAGAAATGCATAACCTCAGTTGTTTTAATCAATCTAAAGTTTTTAGTCTGTCATTATAATATCTTAAAAGAAAAGTCTTTCATACATTCTATTTTCATCTGCCCCGGGGGCGGGTCTGTGTTACACAAAAAGCAACTGAGTGTGGTTGTGAATCCTATATGAAAGCTAAAAATGACCTTTTAAACCGTTTTTAACAGTAATATCGAACTTTACACATATTTTACACACACGTAACATGCATCTTAACACATGCTTATTTTTTCATTTCAATTTTGCACATATCATAACTGTACATACATATTTGTCTATATTATATTGTGTTTTTGCTATTTTGTACATTGTCTATTTGTATATTATTCTTTTATTATCTGCGTCCTGTCCTGTTGCTGTCTTTCTGTCGCACTGTGGTGCTTCTGTCACTATAACAATTCCTCGTATGTGCAAACATACCTGGCCGATAAAGCTCATTCTGACTCTGATTCTGATGTCGTTACAAACCGTAAGACACGTCAGTTTGGGTGATAAGATGGAGTTATCAAATATTTGATTGCTGCTTATATCTATTATTTGATCAAATCTTAGTGAAATGAAACTATAAAGACTCAATTGTTTTTATTTTATTAAAAATAAAACATTATACTGTGAAAAAATGCTGCATTTAAACCCCACGGTTAATAATACCATTTTTAAAGTGAGAAAGAAAGTCTAATCTGTTGTAAAGATGTGACATTTGTTGCACCTTGTTTAAGACACTCTTTTGTTGTAAACAACCTTACAACAGCTAATTTTACTCTATTTTAGTTCTAATTCATAAAGAAAATCTCTGTAACCGTCTTGCATTCATCAGAGGTTCATTTGACTGCTTCTAACCCTTGCTTTAGAGCATCATGATTTAGGTTTCAAAGATCTAAAAACTTATTTGTTAAAACAAAAGTCATATCATTGTTTAATCGTACTGGTTTCCATCATTTTGTAGAGATACCTAGTGTGATTCTAAGAAGTTTTTTATTTGTAAATGTTTCATATGAGACATCATAAAAGTCTAAATGTTTAACTGTATAGGGTTGTTTTAGTGTGTGTTTTGTTTTTAAAACATTATAGTGTGAAAAAATAAATGTTGCGTTTAAACAGCATGGTTAATAATACCATTTTTAAAGTGAGAAAGAAAATCGAATCTGTTGTAAAGATGAGACATTTGTTGCACCTTGTTTAAGACACTCTTTTACTTGTAAACAACCTTGCAACAGCTAATTTTAGATCTAATTCATAAAGAAAAAAACCACTGTAAGCGCATAGCATTCATCAGGGGATCATTTGACAACTTCTGATCCTCATCATGGATTTAGGTGAGAAAGATCTAGATCTACAAACCTTAACTTATTTGTTAAAACAAAAGTTACATCATTGTTTAATCATACTGTTTTCCATCACCCGGTGTGATGCTAAAAGTTTTTATTTGTAAAAGTGTTTTTATGCAACATCGTAAAAGTCGAAATGTTTAACTGCAGGGGTTGTTTTAGTGTGTGTGTGTGTGTGTGTGTGTGTGTGTGTGTTTGTTTTACATGTGAGTGTTTGTGTTTTATTATACTATTTTTAACAATAATATTGAACTTTACACATGTTTTACACATACTTAACATCTTAACACATCTGTATCGGTTAAGATATTTGTGACAAACCGTCAGACACATCAGGCAGGGTTGATAAGATGGACTTATTGAATATTTGCATGTTTCTTATATCAAATCTTAGTCAAATAAACCTATATAGACCGGTTGTTTTTATTTGAATAAATAAAACATTATACTGTGGAAAAAATGCTGCATTTAAACACCATGGTTAATAATACCATTTTTAAAGTGAGAAAGAAAGTCTAATCTATTGTAAAGATTCTGTGAGGCATTTGTAGCACCTTGTTTAGGAATTACTTTTGTTGCAATGTGACAATTAATTTTCAGTCTAATTTAGGTCTAATTGATGAAGAAAATTCTCTGTAACCGTCTCAAATCCTTGCTTTAGAGGTTCATGGTTTTAGGTTTCAAAGATCTAAAAACAACAAATCTTAACTTATTACTTGTTAAAACAATAGTTATATTGTTTAATCATGCTGCTTTTCATCATCTTGTAGAGATACCCTGTGTGATGCTAAAAGTGCACAAGTTTGTAAAAGGTTTGTATGAGACATCATAAAAGTTTAAATGTAGGGGACTGTTTATGTATGTTGGTGTTTATGTTTGAGTGTTTTCTTCCTAAACTTTACCTAACGTTTAAGTTAACCAGCTATGTGTCATATAAAATCTTCAAAAGGGACATACATCCTTTGACCGGACAGTGAACTTTAAGTCTAAACTTTTGACAATCAATGAACAGCAAAGCCAAAGTTTACGATGCCAGATCCCCTCAAAAACTCGTTAGATTGCAAATGAGTTGCGTCTCCAGAAACACCTTTAGATGTTTTACATCAGATCAAGAGGATCGTTAAGGTCGCGTCGTTAATCATACGTCCAGACACACAGTGCCGTTCTCATTTCGTAGCACTGCGTGAGACGAAATATTTACATTTGGCGCGATAATGTAAAACGTTTAGGCGTCTAATTACTTCTGAAAAATCCAAAGGCGTCCAAAACGTTTGCTTTCATTCCGGTTTCCGCTCACATGCGCGTGTATGCGTTTTAACTATAGCTCCAGAAGTTTTAAGATTGACAAAATCAAAGAGTAAATAAAGATATTATACTCCTAAAATAAAATAAAACAAGACAAACAACATTTTCCTGCGGCTTCAGAGGTGATTTTTATAAGAAAAAGCTGTGTAACCTCATTTTAAAAGTGAAAAAGTCTGGGTAATGTAACGCGTCAGAAGTCTTAAACTTGACAAAAAAATAGAAGAGTAAATAAAGGTATTGCTAAATTAAGTACGAATGACTAAACTACTGTAAATAAAATAAATAAGCAACGTTTCCCGGCGGCTTAGGTACTGTTTGTTTAAAAGGAAAAAACTAGACTAACCTAATTTTAAGGTAAAAAGCTTTAGGATGAGTGCCAAATTGTTTCATTAATTAAGAAATGTTAAAGATTTATTAAAGTATTTGAGCGAGCTCTTATCGCATTATAGTCCTCCACGTCCGCTGCGTTCTCAAAACTCTGGCCGTTTGGTAATACCTAGAATATCAAAATCGACTGCGGGCGGCAGATCCTTTTCCTATTTAGCACCCAAACTCTGGAACAATCTACCTAACACTGTTCGGGAGGCAGACACACTCTGTCAGTTTAAATCTAGATTAAAGACCCATCTCTTTACCCTGGCGTACACATAACACACTAATACGCTTCTATTATTCAAATCCGTTAAAGGATTGTTAGGCTGCATTAATTAGATCAACCGGAACCGGGAACACTTCCCACAACACACGGTGTACTCGTTACATCGTAAGTAGAATGGCATCTACGCTAATATTTGTCTGTTTCTTTCCTATGATCAGATGGTGGATCAGCACCAAGAGATGATGTCTGCAGCCCTGATCATCAGCGGAGACCAGGACACCCAGATGACCCCCGGAGACCTCGATTAAAATACATTAAAACTAAAAAATATAACTAAAAATATAATAAAATACCTAACTACATAATACTACTATCGTTAGAACCTGAAACTTTTGAACTGTGGATGTCGTCTGGTCAGAGGAGAACTGGCCCCCCGACTGAGCCTGGTTTCTCCCAAGGTTTTTTTCTCCATTCTGTCTCAGAGGGAGTTTTGGTTCCTTGCCACTGTCGCCTCTGGCTTGCTCAGTTGGGGACACCTAATTTCTAGCGATTATCGCCGATTTGATTGCTCATATACTATTTAAACTAAACTGAGCTAGACAATGACATCTCTGAATTCAATAATGAAATGCCTTTGACTGAAAATTGAATGTTTAATCTTATCATTATATATTACTGACACTCTGTCCTCCAATTTGATACTGTTAAGTGCTTTGACACAATCTGTATTGGTAAAAGCGCTATATAAATAAAGGTGACTTATGACTTATGACTTAAAACAACGTTCGTTCTAATGTTAAAACATTACTTTAATTCTTTTAAATCTTTGCCCCGGTCTCTCCTCACGCTGTTAGGGGCTGGCAGTAGGCGTGGTCTGGCCTCAGCGGCGTAAGCGCATTCTGAGTTTTGACCGCAGCGTGTGAGGTTCAGTGCGAGATGCTCGGTTATTTTTATTTATTTATTTATTTTAGATCACGGTTAATTGTAATGTTACAAGATTTTGACTAGTAGCTTACTTAACGAATGTGTCAGATTCTTTTTTGTTTTAGAAGACGGTAAGATGAGTCAGCTCTATTTTCTTTAACTTGTAATGTTAGAACGTTGTAAAGTATCTTAACGTTCGCTTCTGATGCTTTTTTGTTTTAGAAGACGGTAAGATGAGTCAACTCTATTTGCTGTAACTAATTGTGTCAAAAGCTACCTTTTAATCTCTAATGTTAGAACGTTGTAAAGTACCTTAACGTTCGCTTCTGATGCTTTTTTTTTGTTTTAGAAGATGGTAAGATGAGTCAACTCTATATTATTTAACTTGTAATGTTGTTTTAACGAACATGTCAGATGCTTTGTTTGTTTTAGAAGACGGTAAGATGAGTCAGCTCTATTTTCTTTAACTTGTAATGTTAGAACGTTGTAAAGTATCTTAACGTTCGCTTCTGATACATTTTTGTTTTAGAAGATGAGTCAGCTCTATATTATTTAACTTGTAATATTAAGCTATTGTTTTAACTAACTTGTCAGATGCTTTGTTTGTTTTAAATAAACAAACACGTACACTTCTACTTCTTTTTATTTAACTTAAAACGTTTTTAAACTAGTTAGAGCTCGTTACAACAACACTAGCAAGTCGTCGCTCATTTTACGTATATGTTTGATGTTTTTTGTTGATGTGTGTAAGTGAAAAACTCCAATAAAAACTTCCCTTTGTCCCGTTTAACACAGTTTCACAATTTAAAGTTTAAACACATAACTGTCTTCAATGGCCCGCACAAAAAACACATTTCCCAAAACATTCATAAATACCTTAGGATCACTGGACAGTAAAAACAGATGCTCATTTAGATGGGTGGGGGTGGACAAAACAGGTGTCCAGTTTGGGTATCCAGTTTGGGTGGGAGGGAGGGGTGGGGGTCTTATCTTTATGAGGGGCAATAAATCAAACTTTTTGACAATAGGTGCCCTGGGATCTCTCTAATACGTGTATGTGAGAGTAGTTTTATACAAACTACAACGTCGGTGTAAAGTAAAACCGAGTTAGTTTGGGTTCCATCCAGAGACAAAATAAAGAGTAGTAAAAGTTCAATGGAACAAAAATAGTAGGAATTTTAGAAAAAAAAATAACCTACTGAAGGTATTAGGAATAATATGTAGAGAAAAATGCAAGAATGGAGGAAAACAAAATTAGATCTAAACATTGTGAGGGAAATCTTTCAGAAGAAAAGGAAGATGAAAACAATGTTAGAGAAGAATTTAGGGCAGAACAGGAATTAGAATCTGAACTAAATAAACAGAGACTAAAAATAGGGAAAATTGAAATGATAATTTATGATGGTTTGATAGAGGAAACCAGAGGAGGAATGGTAGTTCTTAATGGTAACCAGTTAATGCAGACAAAAGAAGGTACTGCAGGTGCCATTTATAAGATACTAGGAGATCAGGCGTTAGCAGAAATAGAAAATACATGAGAGCAACTAGGTATGCAGAGTCCAGGATCATTGAGATTAACCTCTGGTTCACCTAGTTGGACTTATGTAGCACACGCCGTGATGACAGATTGTAAAGCAAAATTATGTACAATCAAACGCTCAGAGTTAGAAGCCGAAACAATAATGTCATCCTTGATTCAGATAGCAATCAGTAGAGGAGTTAAAATAATACATTTAACTTTAATGGGGACAGGACAGTTTGGGCACTCAGAAATAGCAGTTATGAGAGGGATATTGACAGGAATAATAAAGTATTCAGAGACTGAATCTTTAAAAATAAACTTACTAATGAATGACAGAAATAGAGGAAAATTTAACCAAATTTTCAATGAGAGAAATGTTACATCAGAAACGAGGACACCAAATGCAAGTAAAAACTCTTTATTTATAGTCAAGATTGATGATGATGATGATGATGATAGATCCGGGTGATGCAGGCGGTGGCACAGGGACTTTGATGGTCAGACACGGAGTGATGGATGAAGTGCACCATGCTCTGATGATGAATGACGTGATCCAGACTTGAAACGTATCCAACAAGACGTGAAACCGGAACACAGGAACTCAAGACGGGACACGAGGCACAGAACAGGATCAGACAACCTAGACTTCATTCAACAATCTGACAAAGGAGATGAGAAAGTGGTAAGCATTTATAGGAGGTGAGATGAGTGGCAGCTGGTGATGAGGAGTGATTGCAGCTGGATACTGATCAACAGTAACGATCCGGACACACCCACTCACACACATGTAAACAACAAAGCACGAGACTAGAGAGAGACCTTGGATCTATGAACCGTGACAAGAAAGGGAGCAATAGAGCCTTTCGGAGCAGCAGTTTCTGCCGCAGAAAAAGAGGAGATAGTTCATCAAAGTCAGTCAGAAGAAGAACTGAGCACTGCAGATGAAGAACTAAATAGTGAGGACTCATATTCATCAACACTAAGTACAGAAAGTGAGAATAGTGTGATGGAATTAGCAGTAAAATAGAGAGATACAAGATTAAAACATAAAAAAGGAGGAATACTACCGTTACAGAGAGTAACAAAACAAATTCAGAATGATTGGCCTGAAGTAGAACTTAAAGGAATTAAATATAAGAATCCAACTAGTAAGAATAGGGGAAGAGAGTTAATAAGAAAATGGGATAGGAAGATTATTCCTAATATTAACTTAACTTATGGACAGATGAGAACAGCTAGCCAGTCACCTCCTGCTTTACAAATAGCTAAACATGGAGGCTGGTCTAAATCAGGAAAACAAATTATATTCCAGGAAGGCTATGAATTTAATAAGAAAATAGTTAGAGAACTGGAGAAAATAATAAAGGATTTAAAAGCTGAAATGCAGCAGTTGAGGAGAGAATTGGACACAGTAAAGGGTCAGCAGGCTATAGCGAGATTAGGATCTGAAATATCTGAGAGTTGGGAGAGCGAGGACACAGATCAGGAGAGAAAAAGCAGAAGAGGTGCTTATACTCTTAATGCTGGAATTAGGGATTTTCCAGTGAGACAGTGAGACAGTTAGAATTTACAACTCCGAAACGGAGTAGAGAAGAGCATGATATACAAGCGAAATTATTAGAACTGCAGCTGACAGATGCAGTAAGAAAACAGATAGGACCCAAAAAGAAAGGAGAAGATCATAGTGCTTATACGGATCGTATAATTAAAGCTGCAGAAAATGCAAGTTTGAGTTGCGAAGCCGTAACTCACCTAGTTCATACATGCACAGGCCATGCAATATCTGCAGAAGCTATAAAAAAGGTTTGAAACTTCACGGGAACGGAGGATAAATATTGTCAGTGGAAAGACATGTTAATTAATGCGTCTAAAGATCAAGTTCCATTGTTAAGTGTATGGTTATCAATAGAAGAAAAGATACCTATGACAGATAAAGTTAGACTGTTAAAGGATGTAGGAAGAAACATTCCAGGGAGTTATAAATTAATAGCAATTCTAAATACCGTAACTAAAAAACAAATAGAGGAGAGACTTACTGAATATGATTTAAATTCCCAACATTTAAGAGTAGTGAGGAGAAAAGAACCTCAAAATAAGAATATGCAAAAACAGCAGAAATTTAATGCTCCAAAAATGCAGAGTAGCAAAATGAGTGAAAGAAAACTCTATAATACTCGTTTTCAAAGCAGACAGAGAGAAGGAAATAGAAATATTGTACCGAGAATAGAGACTCAGAGTACAAAAATATGGAAGAGAAATAACACAAGAGAGACAAGTTATATTCCAGATGATAAATGGGGAATGATGACCCCAGAAGAAAGAAGTGAAGTAATTCAGAAGCGTAGAACAGAAACCTTGAACACTAATAAAGTTAGGCGTACAAAGATAGCAGTCAAAAAAGACATGCAGTCAGATGCAGGAAGCACAAAAAAGGCAGTAGAGAAAAAACAAGAAACAACGCAATGAGAATTACTTGGCCTGTTGAAGAGGGACATTTGTGACCAGAGAGTAATAGAAAAAGAAGATAATTTATTTGTCGATTTGGAAGGAATAGAGTATCTTGTAGATACAGGAGCTCAGATGACCTCTACAACAGAGCCAATACAATTTACAGATAATATTTTAATTCAAGCTTATAATGGTAAAATAGAGGAATAACAAATGGGAGAAAAGCTTGGTATTAAAATGATAAAAGGGTCAGAGAACCTGTTAGCTGCAAAAGATCTAAAGAAAGTCTTTAGATTAAAAGAAGTAGATATTGAATCGGAATTAAAAAGGATACACAGTAAAATGATAGGATCAGAAGGGGCGAAAGATGAATTAATACAATTCTTAAGAGTAGCACCTTATGGAAGATATAAAAATGATTGCGGAAAAGTTAATAATATATATGAGCATGAAATACTAGGTGGAATACATAAACCACAACGTCAGTATCCAATTAATAAAATGGCTAAAGAAGAGTTAAATCAAACGATACAAGAACTAGTGGAACAGGGAGTTCTGAGAGAAGTTACATCTGCTGTAACAAATAGTCCCATACAATTAGTGCCAAAACCAGACAAAACTTTCAGACTAGTAACAAACTATAAAGCATTAAACAGAGTAACTAAACCAGATAGACGTTACGTAATTAATGCTAGAGACACAGTTGAAAGACTAAGAGAAGGAGAATTTCTCACAAAACTAGATTTGGCAAATGGCTTTTGGTCAATTCCATTAGCAGAGAAAAGTCAAGAAAAAACGGCTTTTACTGTAAATAATAAACATTATGTTTATCAAAGATTACCTCAAGGATATTTAAATTCGTCAGTAAAATTTCAAACGGTGATGACAGAGATACTTAAAGATTTACCTGTAGAAATTTATATTGATGATATATTGATTGTAAATAATCATGAAAAGGAGCACGTAGAAACTGTAAAGAAGGTCATAAATCGCCTAGCAGAGGCAGGATTAAAACTTAACATTAAAAAATGTGAAGTGATGACAAATATAGTTGAGTTTTTAGGATTTTGGATATCAGCAGGAAACAGAGGAATTACACAATCAATGAAGGAAAGAATAAGAGATTTAAAAACTCCAGAAAGCGTTAAGAACGTACAACAAATAATGGGACTAATGAATTATGTGAGAGATATAGTCCCTAAGTTTAGTCAAAAAGCTAAACCAATATACAATACAATGAAAGGTAATAAATTATGTTGGTCTGAGGAAGCAGAAAAAGCGCTGCAAGACTTAAAAGAGGCAATTTTAAGCTCAGGACAACTAGAAGGAAGAGATGACAGTAAAGTAGATTTAGAAATAGATATGATTGGTTATCAACTGATAGCAAGGAATGATAGAAGTAATATACCAATTGAGAAAAAGTTTTTACCGGTAGAGAAAAAACTAGCAGCTATTAGTAAAAGATATGCAGAATTACAAGGTCTCGCTCGAGGACAGAAGATAATAATTAATACAGATGAAGCCATAATTCAACATTTAACTAAGAATAAGATAATAGATGCAAAAGCCCAAAATACTCGATGGCAAAGATGGGAAAATGTACTTTTAGATCCAAATTTAAGGATAGTAAATAAGGACAAGAAAAAATGTCAGAAAAAGAAAGTAAACTTGTTTAGAGGGATAACAGTGTTTACAGATGGATCAAAAACTCTTGCAGATGATAATTTAGCACATTGGGCATATATTATACAAATGAAGAAAGGGGAAGAAATAAGAGAGAGAGGCTCTGTTTCTGGCACAGCTCAATATGCAGAGGTAATGGCTGTTTTAAAAGCTTGTATTAAATTAAGCAGCAAATCAGTATATGAGAATGATCATGTGACACTGAAGACTGGAGTATAAAGGCTACTGAAAAATTCAGCTTTGCCTCACAGGAATGAAATACATTTTAAAGTATATTAGAAAAAGGGAATGAAAACTGTTATTTTAAATTAAAAAATATATATATATATATATATTACAATATTAATGTTTTGTACTATAAATTTGATCAAATTAATATATCCTTGGTGAACAGAAGAGATTTCTTTCGAAAAACATTCAAAAAAAAAAAAAAAAAAAAAGATTCCAGATTTTTGACTGGTTGTGTACATACATTAGCAACATTAACACGACAATATCCTCCCTTTCAGCTGCCAGTAAAATGACTTGACAATGACCACAGTGATAGTCAGGGTCACTCTGAATATATATCAATTGAAAGAATTTGCTAACCTATTAAGGAACACTTTTTATAAGTGTTTTAAAATGGGACACAGTGTATGTGTGTTACAGATGGACTCAGACACAAGGTGATTAGAAAAATAACTATGTGAGATTTATTTAAACAGGTGAGACAATCTTCAGGTGAATAGGTGAGTATGGGGTGGAGTGATGAATGGTACGTATAATCTTCAAGAATCTGGTTGGTATAGACGAACAGGGGTACACTCACTTCACTTCGACGATAGGAAACACTAGGAGGAAGGATCACAGCAGGTAAGGACAACAGGTAAGGTAATACTTTCTCAGGAAGGATATGAACTTGTTCTCTTTGAGTAGCGTAGTCAGAGTCCGTGTAGGCGTAAGCGAGATCGGACAGTGAAGTGAGTGTGAGTGGAGTATTTATGGTGCTGTGAGTTGATGAGTTGATTGGGTGCAGGTGCGGGTGCTCAGAACTCTGGTGATGCGGATCTCTGTGATTGGTGGAGTGAAGGGCCTGACTGGTCTGTGACAATGTGCTAGGACGCATTTTGTTGTGTGGGGTGAGTTTGCTTTTAGCTTTCTCCAAAACTATACAGTAAAATGCCTAGAAAATTAATACAGTAATAGTCAGGGTCACTCTGAATATATATCAATTGAAAGAATGAGCTAACCTATAAAGGAACACTTTTTATGAGTGTTTGAATATACAGAAATAATCCAAGTGCCAGGATGCATTTTGATGTTTGTGGTGAGTTTGCTTTTAATTTTCTCCAAAACTATACAGTAAAATGACTTGACAATGACCACAGTGATAGTCAGGGTCACTCTGAATATACATCAATTGAAAGAATGAGCTAACCTAAAGGAACACTTTTTTATGAGTGATGGGATATATATATATATATATATATATATATATATATATATATGTACACACACACAAACATTAAAATAAAATAAAAAAAGAATTAATAAAAACATTGTTAACATTTATTAACATTAATAAATGTTTTATAATAATTAATGTACAATACAAACATTTATGTACAAATTTTATGTATTTACAAACATTACAACAAAAAATGAAAAATTTAAAATAAGGAAAGGTATAAAGGAAACTCCGGCATAATAGCTTCTTTACATGCATTTTGACTGCTCTCAGCACCCGTACCGTAAGTGCACGATTACATGCGCAACACACATAAAAGTGCGGGCGATACAGGTGGACGCGTAGGCGTGGGCTGCTAAGGTGATGATGTGATAACATATCTGGAACAACTTTTTTTCTCACTTAATTAGCACAGAGGACTCTTTTACAGCACAGACTTTTTCGGTGTTTGATTATATGGGTAAATCTAAGAAGAGGGGAAAGCAATCTTTAAAAACATCACCACTCTGTGATTCTGGCGTGAACAAAAGTGAATGTGCAGAACTCAGTAACGTTACTGCTAACATCACAGCGATGGATTCGGTGAAGGAGAATGAAACGCCAATGTGGTATGATTCAATTCAAAACTTTGAATCAGAGGCTGTTATCCCCCTTCCTGATACACCTCAGAAACCGCTGGCCAAAAAAACGAAGCGACAAGAGGAAAGAGATCCAGAAGAAAGCGACAGAAACGCGAGTATACTGACGGCTATACGAGAACTTTCTGCTAAACATGATGAATCTTTTAAAAAGATTGCTACAATTGAAATGACAACCGAAGCTACGTCTAAGCTGCGTGAAAATCTCTCCGCGACGGTTCACCAACTTGTACTGGATGTCGGACAACACAAAGAAGCCTTGAAAAGCATTGATGGAGAGATACAAAATTTGAAAGAAGAAAATAAATCCCTGAAATCCGGGCTGTATGGATGCAGACGTTATAGCTGCCCAGGTAGCCAGCGGAATCGGGCCGAATGCGGCTGAGTGTCGGCACACTCGACTGTGTGCTGGCAGCGGCTTGCCAGAAGTGAGCCCGGTCCGGCCCAGTAATGGTTGCCAGATTTGGCTTGGTTCTGGATCTGTGGATCTGGCCCAATTTTGGTTGAGAAACGGCACATTGAGCCACATTCAGCCCGACTGTGGACCACAAGTGTCAGTCCTAAACTGTCAAAAATTCAGGTTTTACTCCTTGTGTGAATATTTGGTCCACACAATGGAGGTTAAACCTGTACACACACAATCAATCAATTAGGCTGAATAATAAAATTACAAAAATATATATTTTTAAACAAAACACTTTAGAGTTGTCAAACCTTTTGCCTGTCAAAGTTATTTATTCAGTTTTATTATTATTTTAATTAATATTTCTATTAATTTTTAGGCTAACCTCAAATGGACTTTGCTTATAATTTAAAAATGTTCCCTCAATCTAAATGGACACTTTCTGACTGTGTGTGACTGCAAAAACTGATACCTCAGTAAGTGGTAAACTTTTACAAAATATGATTTCAGATGTTATAATAGTGATTTTATTATGTCCAAATAAAAGTCCCACAGCAAAACGTAGGCTAGTGGGTAATGAGTGAGTTAAACTATATTATTAATAACTGTAACACTTGTGTGTGTGTGTGTGTGTATATATATATATATATATATATATACACACACACACACACACACAAATATATATGTGTGTGTAATTTATTTAATTTTAATTTTATTTATTTATTTTGCCAAAGGGTAAATATAACATGAGGTAATGACTTAAATGTACATCTGGGATGATTAAAAAAAAAAAAATCAATAAAATAGATATAAATGTAACTTTGACTATTTGACACGTCACATGCAAAGCCCGCGAAAGAACCAGGGGCCGGATTCACGAAAATCTTCTTAAGAAATAAGTTAAGAAATTTCTTAAGATAAATTCCACGAAGTTCGTAAGAATGTTCGTAAGTGCAATTCTTGAAAAATTCTTAATAAGTTCTCAAATATATTCTTAAGAACATCTTAACTTTTTTCTTAAGAAGAAAATGACAGTCTTTCTCTGAGTGAAAACATGATGCACTGATAAACTCACTGCGCTTCCTGCAGATTACCGTATAATAATCATAATAAGCACGCACACTCTTTTTGTCGCGACTTTGACTGGCGCTCAGCTTCACGTTTTTAATGCGGTGTGTTTTTGAACAGCCTGTCTCTCTCAAGCTGCAGCGATCTGTTTTATTCGTTTTTGTGCTGTGCTTTTGCGCTCTCATCCGAGTCAACGCTTCCGGTTTATGTTTCCGCGCTGCTACAAGCGAACGCGTCCTGTGTATCGGCGCATTCGTATGCGCTGCATACTGCCAAAGATTATGTCGTATTTATAGGCTAAAATAAAAGCGTCCAATTAAAGCTTCCTATCTGACTCGTTTTTGTAGAGTTGCTACTGAGTTTTGAAGTCAGAAAAAAGGCTATTCATTCATAACCGATGATTGTTTACATTATCAGTCATCGCTGTCACTTAAGAAAACTCGTGCACATCCCTATTAATAGTCCTACTATGTATTATATGTAGCTAATGTTGTTGTAATGCTTAAATATGACAATTAATTTGAAATAACTCAATCAATTTATTAAATAATTCTTACTGTTTTGGATTTAAGACAAGTCTGGGGCTGCCCTAAAGTTAAGAAGTTATTTACGATGATTTTTAAGAAGATTCTTTTCAAGAATTTGAATTCTTCTTAGGTTTTGTCTTAAGAACAATCTTATGAAAAAGATAAGAATATTCTTAAGAAGAATTTTTGGGAATACAAAATATTCTTAACTTTTTTCTTAAGTTAAAAAATAAGAAGAAAATGGCAGTTAAGAAGAAATTTCTTCTTAAGAATGTTTCGTGAATCCGGCCCCAGAGGTTACATAAGCTGCGGTCGTCACATCACGCGCACAGCCGGACTCTGAGTGGACATCGCCTGACGGGAGAGCTTTCACGAGGTATTTTTTTGTGTACATAAGTATAAAATCGACGGATCTGTCATTTAAATGTACCATAAGCCTACTGTTCACATAAAGGAGCCTTTCAGTCTTTATTTTGTACGGCCCGCTCTTCAGCTCCGTTAATTACCGTTAATGCCGTTATATCTGTGTGACGTCATTTGCGTTACATCTGCTAGAATTGAGAAAACCTCCTTTCGTTTCACATTCATGTCGGTCAAGGTAACGTTAGTTAAAAAACAATATAGCCTATATATTAATTTTAGAATTATTATTAATAATATTTTCACATTTAAGCAGTGTTGTGTGAGAGCAGTGAGAGCGCGCGACACTGAACGCACTCTCTCTCTCTCTCTCTCATCGTGTGTGATCGAGCGAGCGAGAGAAAGAAAAGACTCACACAAGCCAATGTAGTCTATCCTTATGAGATAATAATAGTAAAAATAATAATAATTCTGCTTTTTAATAACAAATAATTACAATAAAAGTAAAACATGTATGCATGTGTATACACCAGGGAAGAAATAAAAGTCATATTCAAATATTTATTCTTTTTTTCTTTCTTTTTTCAGATTGTCATCCGATTGATGTAAGTTATCAGTCTAGCAGTCATCCTGCATCTTGGATTTGTTCAGTTTGTACAGACATATGCATTATCTGATACTGAGTGATGCTTTTTCTTTTTCTCCCTTTTGTTTCTGTGTCAGTAGCTGCTGCACCCCAAAGCCTCCACACCACAGCACAGCACAGCACAGTCTTTGGCTTTGTAAGTATATATATTTTTAAGCTGACTGTCAAACATTTTCTACATTTTTTTTTTATTTAGGTTCATTAAATATATGTGACCCTGGACTACAAAACCAGTCATAAGGGTCATTTTTTCTAAATTGAGATTTATACATCATCTGAAAGCTTTCCATTGATGTATGGTTTGTTAGGATCGGACAATATTTGGCTGAGATACAAATTTGAAAATCTGGAATCTGAGGATGCAAAAAAATCTAAATATTGAGAAAATCACTACCTAAATGAAGCTCTTAGCAATGCATATTACTAATCAAAAATTAAGTTTTAATATATTTATGGTAGGAAATTTACAAAATATCTTCATGGAACATGATCTTTACTTAATATCCTAATGATTTTTGGCATAAAAGAAAAATAGATCATTTTGACCCATACAATGTATTTTTGGGTATTGCTACAAATATACCCCAGCGACTTAAGACTGGTTTTGTGCTCCAGGGTCACATATGTCATGCAGCAGTTATTTATTCATTTATTTATTTAACAGTCTAGCATAATCTGATCTGTTTTAAAAGTTATGTATTTTGTAGTTTGTTAGTGAATTTAAATGATTTAATTACACAACATATTATGTGAATAGTGTAATAATGTT